>KE505248.1:300795-326909 GCA_000441515.1 Elaeis oleifera
ACCCGCCACGCCCCCACCTCCACCCCCCTCCCCTCGACTGGCCCTCTCCGCCGCCAGCCCCACCCCCGTGCCCCCCCGGCACCCGTCTCTGCCCCTCTTCGCCGCAGCCCCCGTGCCTCCCTCCACAGCCAGCACCGCCCCATGTTCTTGATTGCCGACGGCTGGCGTCAAGGACACGACGGCGGCCGCCGATTGGCTGGTTTCCGACCTCCGCGGCCAGATTTTAGGCCCCCCTTTCCCACTGCCCATCATGAGGAAGAAGGGATGATTTACACGATAATTTTTAAGGCTATTTTGTCTAAAAAATTATTACAATATTACCAAATATGTGGTAATCTGGATAGCCACCTCTCCCCAGGCAATCCGGATTGCCACTTAAAAACATACCAAACGCAGTAATGTGGTGGGCCCATGTTAAATTGCCGGCAATCTGGATAGATTACCAGCTACCAAACGCAACCATAATGTTAAAGGACCAACAATGATTCGTCAAATTCAACACAAATGACCAACACGATGTCAAGCGAAGAAAATTCATGGCAAGGTCCACTACGACAAGGTGCAGCAAAGCCTGGTATTAAAACAATTTGCAGCAGTGCAGTCCAAGAGACCATAAATCTTCTTTCAACTACTCCAAGAGTCAAAGATGATGGAAATGTCCACTTGATCCACGAAGTAGATGTTCTGGCTAACAATGAATTTTATGATCAAGATTGTAATAGGAAATACCATACCAAGTGCCAACAAAATGTTCCACTCATTTTCCTCCTCGCACATCACTACCATCAGTAAAACCATTTATCTCTAACATAACATCAACAGCCACATCCAAATATTCATCAAGGCAACTCTAAACAAAGGGTTATAGAATCACAAAACCTACACATGTGATGCTATGAATTTAAGTTGTCTATTTTTATGACAAAATTAATTTTTCAACACAAATGAGCAAAAGCAATTGCATAAGTCTGCTTTGAAGAAATATTTATTCCTAAGTTAATACCCTCTCTTCTCTAATTGTTGTTGCATTTGGTGCCAGCCCTTAACAGTCCTGTTCACCTGTCCCCTCCTCCCCTAACAACCTAATGCACATGTGCATACACCCGATACACAGACAAACATTCAACCATCAAAAGTTCTTTGCGTTCTTGTAATACTTTTGATTTCTTCTCGGGGAACCCCCACTAACCTCTGAAGAAGGCACCCATATAATACATATCTACTTAGGATGCAGTTCTAAAAAAACAATTTTCATAAAATGACCCCCAAAATTTCTTATATGCATGCAACAGCAAAATCCTGCAAGGAAAATCACCCTAGTTCTATCTTCACTAGTTTCCTCCCAAAAAATATGACAACAAAAGAACTAATAGTATCAAGGGCGAACTATAATCCTATCTTTCAAGCTAAAATGTTTAACCCTTTCAGCCCATTTCTCACTGCATCTAATTCAACCATTCATTTCCACTCTCTTATGATATTTGAATTTTATTAATTTTCTATCATTAATTAAGAGGGGGATAATCACCTAACAATTGCAACATTCATCGGAAAATCGAAAATCTTTTGTAAAAGCAATCCACCTAAAGACATTTATGTAGCAGGAGAGTAGCATTCCATAAGAAACACACATAGGCATTTTAAACTGACAAGTACCCTCCACCTACTCACTTCTAGAGGAGGAGAAGATCAACTTGCCTTTTGAGGTCCGGTAGGAGATAGATATTCTTGTTTCAATGAGACATTGGACTCCCATAAGTTTCAAGTCGTGATGCTTGTGGCCAAGAAAAAGTCAACCAATTCTTCAAGATCATGAGAGAGTACCAACATATTAGGAACTTATCTTTGTAGTCATTTTTTTTTTAAGGCAACAACCAGGGCTTAGCCCAACAGCTTAGTACCTTCCTCTTGGAGGTGATCTAAGTCCAACAATGCACATCCAAGAGTTCAAGTTATGTGGTTGTAGATATTGTACAAGAAAATAATCTAGTAGAGCTTTAGATATGGACCCAAAACATTATTAGTGATTGCAGACAAGTTTGCAAAAGAAAGATCAAGGAGACAATGGTGCTAGATGGAACTCTTGATGCAAAATTAAGGAGGCTACTGATCATCAAAAAATGACAAGGATGAGCTGATTATCTAGACTTAGAAGAATGGTTATTGGATTTGGAATATAAATACATTAGGCCATGGGATGGTCACAATACCTGTTGGACTCTCTCTTCACTGTTTGGCCTATATGCCAAGGCAGTGCTCTGCAGAGCCTCCATCCCAACAGAGTTCAAACTGATTACGGATATCAAATCACTTGTATGCACACACACGCGGGCACACGCACGCACGCGCGCGCGCGCACACACACACACTCCTCTCTCTCTCTTATTAAGAAAAAAAGCAAGAATAAGAAAAAGAAAGTCTTGCATGATTCACCACTAAAACCAAAGACCATCTGATGAACATCATCAACAAGCAAAAATTTTTTAGTAGTATATCTCTGACAAAAGCTCTCAAGATACCACGATAATAAGATACCAAAACAGATGAATATGTCAACTGCACTGCTTAGACAAGCACACGTGCCCATATTCTTATTTAGGTCATGATATGTGTTGGCTAAGATGTTACTAATCAATGAAATTTCAAGTCCTGTAGTATAAATAAAATCTCATTAGTAATACTCCCAAACAACGTGCAGCATCCCTATGAAATCATGGTACAACGAACAAGCTGTTTTACAGATGTCCAAGACATCAAGTCATCTAAGTCATTGCGATGATAAGAATGTGGTCAAGCACATAACTTTATATATTAACTGATTACATGATCCCCAAATACCAAAACTCATCAAAAGATTTTCAACCAGAAAGCTCTCATAAAACTTGGCAATTTGTTGAAAGACTAAAAGCTCCCAACTGCAAATTTTCTTCACCAAATCGCTACCATCATTTGTAAGTAACAAAATTCCAAACAAACACGATTTCATTCAATAGTACCCTGATTACAAATCTATCAATGTTCAGTGCGGTTCACTGATCAGTGCAAAGAATTTCTGCAGTTCCAACACTTCTTCCATGTCTTATAAAAGGAAGAGCATCAGGAAATGTTGTATGTAAGGGGAATGACATGCATGATTACCGGTGCTCAGATCAGCAAAGCTAACAAAATTTCAGCTTTTTCTTCTTCCAGAGAACTTCAAAATATAAGCTACAAACTCGATCAGGAAGCATAGAATCCGTAAAAGGTTCCAAGATCGATGTTATAAAAACAATAAAAAACCGAAGTATGAGATCAAATACATCAAAAGCGGCCCATTCTTACCATATCAGGAAAAAAACTCTTTAGGAACTAAAACCGCCAAAAAAACACTGCAAATCAGCCAAGAAAATTAACCCCTAAAAGAAAAGATTCATCGCACGGCAAGAACAACAAGCTGGCGTCCGAACCCCGAAGGAATAAAGGGGAAAAGGTGCTGAATCGAGATAGCAGCTTGGGTTTTCTCTCCATACGAGCTAGGGTTTATCTTCAGAGGAAGGATAGATCAAAAAAGAAGAAGAAGAAGAACTCAGCGGATTGGGGCTGGAGAGGCACGGAGAGAAAAAGAACCTTGGGTTTGATGCGGCGGAGGCTCCACGGCGAGGCCGTGGCGAGACTCGTCATTGTTCCGATTGGCCATCGTCAGCGGGAGTCGGCGGAGCTCGGAGGCGGACGGAAACCCTTGGGAACTCGCTCTTCTGTTCTCGGTGACTGCTCTCTCAGGGAAGGAGGTGGGGAGAGGAAGAAGGGGGGTGGGAAATACGGGCGGATAAAAAAGCGGATGAGATTAGGGAACCCCGCTTCGGCCCCGGCTTACGTTAGCCCGCCCGGTCCGAATCTTGACCGCTGGGAGCGGGGTCCAGGGCTGCCACCGTGGCCCACCGTACAACTCAATCGATCTCATCCGTCCATCTGTACATAGTACACTGATCAAACGGTTGAAATCATCCGGTGAGCAGCCCGGAGCGGTAAACGTGCGCCGGTCGAGCTTCTCTAACCCTAGCAGGTCTCCTTTTGGAATAAGTACATATATAGACGCACCCCAAACGAGCCCCAGAAAAGAACCCGCAAAAGTTATTTCCGCGGAGTTCCGCATGTGGGACCTGTTGTCGGTTCTCCAGAGTTACAGTTTCCTCACTGCTTGCTACTCGATGACCAACTTCACCGAGAGAAACACCCACCAACCGACGTACAGGGACACGTGAATTGTATCCACGTGTCATTTCAAGATTGTGTGGGTGAATTTGTTTTGATCTGTTTCCTTATGACCTGCAGGTCTTGCACGCTTGGCCGGAGGTACCAGACTCCGTTAAAACACCTCGCGGAGACAGAATTTTCGTACTTCTAACGCGATCGAAAAGATATCGGACCTTTAGGAGTCATCGAACGAACGGCGGGAGATGGAGAAGGACCAGCTTGCATGCGTTTGGTGCGGGGTAACTTACCAAGAACCCTGGTAAGGTTGCCGTCCGTACGCGGAGCCTCTGGGACTGGAGGAGGCCTGGGCGATGGCCCAGAACTTAAAAGCTCTTGAATGCTTGGGTTCCAAGCAAATGCGTGTTTGGTGATGAGACCGCGGATGAGAGGAGTGGAGCCAAAATGATTTGGTGCAACCAAGAAAAGCAAAAGGAAGGGAAAAGAGCACAAGGGCTTAACCCTAGGTGGTAGCATGGAGCTTGCACCCTTATGGATGCTCCAAGAGGGTGTTTTTGTTAGGGTTGTTCTTCCATAACAATTTGCTGAGAATTTTAGGTCAATCTAAGTATTATTGACTTAGATCAAGTTGGTAAAGTTTAATTTATCATAATTCTAACCATCCAACTAGACACAATTTGATTATAATGCTTTCTATTTTGGCACATGAAATGTGAAAGATTAATCTTGCCATTGGGATTGTTCATGCACCATGACTGCCATGCGATAGCCTATAATGTTATCCATATGGTACATGACAAACTATTTCCTATGAAACATCCACCACACTCCATCAACAGCTACAGACAACCATGATCATAGTAAGATTGTACTTTTATCGATTAGATCATATCTTCATGCTTAATAAATTATTGTGTTAATTGATGAAGCATTGTCCCAATGGTTTAGAGTAGAGATAGCAATTTACTCTACCTTATCAGGTATCTAACCCGATCAAATTTGACCCACAAGTGATCCAGGCATATACAAGTAATGATAAAATTTGTCTTTAATTCAATTCAGATATATTTAATTTTCACAAATTCTCTCTTCGAAATATTTGATCTTTATGCCAAAAAAAAAAGATTTTGCCTCCCAAATTTTTTATCTTACTCTACCCATCTCGTCCCATCTCAAGACTCTATCCACCCTTAGACAAGTACTAGTCAAGTACAAGAAATGCCCTATCCGATCCGTATTTGATTTTTTTTTTGATGAAATGGAGGGTAGCCACTCAAATATATTAAAATATAAGATTATAAATACACACTTTGGTTTTGCCAGGGAGGGAGTAGCCTAACAAAATAGATGAATTGATAGATTTTGTACATAGTACAAACTTAAATAGTTTCCAAGAATGAAGTAAAAATATTAGAGAAGTTTAGAGAAGCCAAGAAAACAAAAGCTTAGTTAGGGTCCACGTGTGTAGCTACCATAAGCAAACTGATTTAGAGTAGAAACAAATTCAAAAACTTATTGTAGATATATGAGATCTTTCGTTACAGAGAACCATCTACTCCTTAAGAAGGTGAGCACCATTTTATAAGACAAGCCAAGATGAGGTGGCAAGGAAATTAAAAACTTGTTGTTTCTTTCCTTCTAGATACGCTAAGTTATTGTTGAGAACTAGCAATCTCAAGTTAATGTTTTATCTCCATTTCGAATATTTAATCTTTATTGGTTCCAAACATTAGTGACAGTCTGAGAGAGGTTAGGAAGATAGATTAAATTTAGCTACTACCAAACTATGGTTGCAAAAGAACAAGTTAGCATAAGATGATTCATAGTTTCGAACACCTTGCCGTTGTTCGGACATGAAGAAGATGCCGTCCATTTCCTTTCCTCAAGTTTTCCATTGTAAATATTCTATTGATAATGCTTAGCCAATTGAGTACCTTGATTTTTTTTCAGAGATCGAAAAAATCCAGTTTATCAAAGTAATGAGACTTAGAAATCCTCCAAAGCTTTAGAAATAGATAACAATCTCTGACCGTAAAAGTCTATTTTGAAGACTATTTTCACATTGCTTTGTCATCGACCAGAATAAGAACGATTGGGTGTAAAATAATTAGAAGGGGAGACAATTCTTTAAGTATTTAGCCAATATAAATCTGGATTAATAGTATCAAAATGCTCCATGAATGTGGCAATAGAAACTCCTGATCATCATCTAAGGTGAATAAGATAGGAAAGATCATTTTAAGCAGGGCCTGCAGTAGCCAGTTGTGAAAGTGATTTGATCTCTTTTATGTTAGATGAAGGAAGAGCTAAAGAAGAGCCAATCCCTATATTTCATAACATTCCTCCAAGGGGGTGAAGCCTTCCTACTTGCCTTTGATATGACTTGGGGGCTTCTTCTGAAAATAGAGCCAAGGAATTAATTTGCACCAATATAAATGGGGTTTGTTGTAATACCTCTGCCACCATTTGGTAAGAAAGCATTGATTCAATTTATGAGTTTGATGTTAATGATACCCAATCTACCAAAGATTTGGGTCTGCATGCCTAATCCCATCTTACTAAACTATGACCACCATGGTACTTTTAGTAACCTCGCCAAGAAACTTTTCTTAATGATTCAATCCTCTAAATGGTGGAGGAAGGTATCTCAAAGATGGCCATCCAGTAAGTGAGAATTGCACCCAAGACATCGCTTATTAGAGCCAGCCATCTCGCCAGGAGAGCAAGCATCATTTCCATGCCTCCAGTTTCTTTCTAGCTTATGTTCCAAAAAGATCTAGTTAGCTCTTCATGGTATTCTATAGTGAAGCAAGAAATCTAAGTATTTTATTGGCAAAGACGAGAGCAAATATTCTATAATTTTTGAGAAGCCTAGATTGATATTTTGATTTAGGCCCAAATCGATGACATAACTCTTAGAGAAGTTAATTTTCAAACCATAGGCCAGTTCAAAAGAGTAAATCAAAATTTTAAGATTTTTGATGGAATGCTTTGTAGCTTTGCTGAAGATGATAGTGTCATCCGCATATTGGAGACACATTAGATTACCAATTATTTTGGATGAGCCAATGCTTACAATAAGGATATTTGAAGAAGCTAACAATGACATTCAATTTAAAATATCAACCATAAGAATAAAAAGGTATGGAGATAAGGGTCTCCCTATTTGAGCCCTCGGTTGACCATGATCCATTGCATGGGTTCTCTATTGATTAACAAAGTAAGCTTACTAGAAGATTGTATAGAGAAAACCCAGAAGCACCACTTGGATTCAAACCCTCTCGCTTTCAATAAATCTAATAAAAGGCTCCAATATATGCAATCAAAAGCTTTTTGAAAATCTACCTTCAAAATAATTCCTTTCTGCTTGGATTTTTTACAATGGGTTATGACTTCTGATGCCCAGAGGATGCTATCTTTAATAAATCTTTTTCTAATGAATGTCCACTGGGAAGAGAAAATCAACTAGTCAATATGATAGGAGAGCCTGTTACTTAGCATTTTTGAGATAATTTTCATAATGCCGTGGAGTAAGCTAATACGATGGTAATCAGCAACTATTAAGCAATCAGACTTCTTTTGGGATGAGAGTTAGGAGGTATAATTGAGTTTTGACAAATTGACTAAACCTCGTACAAATATCTTACGAATGTCACATTTGATTAGAGACCAATACCATTGATGGAAGGACATAGGGTAGCCATCTAGTCCCAATGCCTTATCATTTGTCAGGCTGAAGACTGCTACGAAGATTTCCTCTTTAATGAAAGGTCAATTGAGATTGAAGAGATTCACAGATTCATTATGATAGAGAGCATCCTAGTCTATTCTGAAATCAGTGGGAGTTGCTTTATTGAAGAGTTTCTTGTGGTAAGGGTAAAAGCTTCTTTAATGTCATCAATATTTTCAAGGATTCTTCCATTGAATTCCACCCTGCTAATGGTACTCTTTCATCTTCCAGCATTGGCAAAAGCATGGAAGAATTTGATATTTTTTCTTTATGTTTAATCCATTGAATCTTGAGCACTGACATCAATACATATTCTTCTATACAAGAATAGTGTTAAGATTTTTTTTTAGATGTTGCCTCTCTGTAGATTCATCCATTGATAGGCTTGCTTCCTCTTCTTTTGAGTTTAAGTGGAGAATGTGATTGGTAATAATTTCTTCTGGATGATAGTATTATCATTTTGTGATCCGTTCTGTGCTTTAAAATGGTTTCTGACACATCTGAGCTTTAGGATAAGGTTGGAAGCTGTATCTCTTAAGCTCAGAGCATTATTTCACCATATTTTTATGAGGTCATCAATGTTCCTAATTGAGTATGAGAAGTCTTGGAAGAGAAACAGTCACGATGTTGGCTCGGGAGAAAAAGGATGAAGGATGAGAGGATAGTGATCAGATGTAATGTTAGCAAGAGGAGATAGTATTGATAAAGAGAATTTACTGATCTATTCTAACAAAGCAAGACATTGATCCAATTTCGCTAGAATAGGGTTCAATTGATGATTTGACCAAGTGAAGGATCTCTGGTTTAGATTGATATCAACCAACTAAAGAGAAATGATGAGATAATTGAAGTCTCTTGAGGCTGTTCTGAAATTTGTTGAACCTTTTCTTTCTCAGATAAAGCGTGTAAGGTTAAAGTCGCCCAGCAAAAGCCAGAGGCCTTTCCGAGATTGTCTAATTTTTTTTTAGTTCATTAAGGAAGGATAAGCATTGGATGGGGTCAACCAATCCATAGACATTTGTAAGGAGCCATTGTGTTTTGGTCGAGATGACAAGAGAATGAAGACGGTCGAGGGAGAAAGGCCCTTTTGAGAAGAAGGTACTAGTGATGTTAGGGGAATGCCATGTTGTGATGATTCTCCTATAAAATTAATGATGTTGATGGCTTTCCAAGAGTCGAAACCTTGACCGTAAAATGAATGGATAGCATTGATGTCCACCTGCGAGAGCTTGGACTCCTAAAAGTAGCTAATCATGCATTTAGAAGAAAGAACGATTTCTTTAACTACTCTTCTCTTACGAGATCTTCTCAATCCATGAATATTCTAGAAGAGTTGTCATTTAGATAAGAAATTTATAAACTTATTTGATTGCTCAGCCTCGATAATTCTAAAGCTTCATTGTATGAAGACATAGGTGCAACAAAACAGGAAGGATTCTTCATTAAAACAAGATTCCAACAAGCTACAAAAGAGAAGCACTGCAAGATAAAGATACATGTTGCTGCAACGCATGAAAGCAAAAGGAGGCGATGCCATGAAGTAGATTCTTTGAAGACAAAAGATCTTGCAGTCGAGTTGTCTATGAGGAGAACTATTTTCTATTACATGCTGCAAGATGGCTGCATCTTGCCAACTCTAGAGATTTCAAGGTGTTCAGGGCATTGATACCATTTTCATTAAGAAGCAAACCACACTTATGACCTAAGGCTTTCACAACACTAGTGATGAGGGAGTTAATATAGAGAATGCCATCAAAGGTAATCACAACTTCAAAGAGACCAAGGATTTTGAGTTTTTTTGGATCTGAGGTGGGCACTTCTCTTCTTGCCAGCAATAGAGGAAGGGTTAAATGATATTTTAGGAGTACACCAGACAATGAGGCATCAAGGCAGTGAGTTGATAATAGGCTTCAAGGACTAATAGACTCGAATTGTTGGGCAATAGGGATGCGCGATGAATTTGGAATGACTGAGAGGGTCTTGGGGGATTTTTTACTACAATCTGAAAGGATCCTATAAAGACCTTTTTAACAAAACTACTCATAAGGTAAGCATGGGTGTATGTTCATAGTCTTCTATAGGTAGGAAACTATTAAAAGCAATGATAGGACGATGAATAGATAGAAACTATCGTAGCCTCTCTAACAAGGTACATAGGTGGAAGGTTTGTGAACCCTGAGTTTGAATTTGAAATAAGAGCTAACAAGATGAGAGATGAGATCAGGGTAGGTGGAGTCATCTAGATGATAGGTATTTGAAGGATGTTCTGAATGATGATTAGTAGGGTGTGATCTGGATTGAGTTGATCTAAGTTTGAGCTCAAGATGGAAGGTGTAACTCAAAGTAATCATGACCACTAGATATTTAGGCATGGGGAGCTCATCGCTCCGATGGAGAGCTATCTGGCCTGCTTGCTTGACATTTTTTTGGCTTTAAAAAGGGAGAATCTCTGTCGTGCCCAAACCAGTAATCCCAATCATCACTATTATGGTCACTTTCTTCACTAGTGAAAGAATTTCCTAAAAGAACCTACTCTTTAATAAAGTTAATTTAAACTTTAATGTTGTAAGAAAAAGGATCAATGATAATGTCAACTAAATTTGAAACATCATTAATGTTTTCATAGAAGAAGTTGAGGTTGAAACTTGTAAGATCTTGTTATCATAAACAGTTCCTACTATCTCGATGTGGAACTCCAAATGTCGGAACGATTGTTGCCTCTAAAATAGTATTCCAACAGACTAGAGGAAGGTTTAGGAAACTTTTACTTACCTTGAGTTTGAACTTATGAGATATGTCTCCTTTATATTGATCTCAGTGACTTACTTGGAGTTTGAATCCATCAACTTTGAGGTGACCTTCAATCATCAGCTGGTGTACAATTTCTTTAGAAGAAAATAGTTGGGCTCCTATAGCTTCCTTGTGGTCCTGAGTCCTAACACTCTAGCCTTTCAGGCGAGAGTGTTTTGGACATCATCTTCTTTGATCAGATATCCAAATGCCTCGACATATGCTGCTTGATTCAGATAATGGAAAGTCTCTTCCATCTCAGAGGTGACCAAAATGAAGACTTTGCCCACTCTAGAACTAAAGGCTGTGGTTGTCCGTGGTGGAGAGCTCGTGAGCATTAGAGTGTGCAATGCTGATACAAAGACAATCTGAAAGGGCTTTCATCTTTTTAGAGGATTCTGAGATGGTTTATACATGGTGGGTGTGAAAGCTTCTTCTTTGAAGAAGAGGACCCAAGTGTGGGGTGCTTGCAAAGTTTATACAAGTCTCCAAATCTCCTATAGCGAAAATATTTTATACGGTTAACTTCGGAAGTGGTTTTATCCCCACATCAGAAATATGATCCTCTTTTGAAGGGCTTAGGTCGGCATTTGGTGCTCTGCAGCGAGTGAGATATACTCGAGGGTTGCAGAGGTCGATCAAATCTGAGGGTATCAATATAATTGGCATATCTTCTCACTATCATTCTTAACGGCAAAAAGTATGCACCAGAAGGATTATCGTAGTAATCCATAAAGTTGTAGGTATTTTCATTTCTGGTTCGATGCTGTTTTGCTTGCCATCTTGTCATCGATCTTTGACTATCAACTTGGGCACGTAGTGTCTCAATCTCTTACTACGATAGGATAAGGTTTAGCGTGCTCCGATTTCTAACGAGCTTCTATTCAAATTCACCCTATTGACAAGAGACTTTTTCAATGATGGCGGAAAGTTCAAGGAAGCGAAAAATAATGCCCGTGTTTGAGGGGTCATCGTCTCCGTAGGTTCACCATCGAATCAAGTGTTAGAGCAGGAGCCCACATTCGAGATTATTGAAGCCATGTGCTTATGTGGAAAGGAGGTGGGCACAAGAGACCTTCAGAGATGTTGTGAATTATAGCGAAAAGAGCATTGCTTTGTAATTCATGTCTATGAGGTATATCGAGAGGTATAGTGTTAGCTCTGGTGGCAACAAAAAGCGGACATCGCAAAGGTGCGGTGAAGATTTGGTGAGGATGGGAAGCAGATGGAGTGGAGGTGAGAGGCCGATGGTGGGCATTAGAATTAAGAGCAGGTTTTTGCTCTTCTCCAGAATTTCTCACTCTAGAGTACTCTATACCTAACATATTACCATCCATATTTTAGAGGGTAAAAAGCCAAATATGATAGTTAATATTCTCTCTCTCTCTCCCTCTCCTCTCTTTAGATCATGTACATTTAGGATTCAATCTGCCAAGCTGCAACCTATCCTGAAGTAGCTATCCACTCTAATGTTTACATATTACACCTCATTATGAAAGTCTAGCTTACTTTGCAAGAATAGCAAGCAGGACTCTTGATAGATATACATAAAAAAGTATGAAGACAAAGATCCAACACCAGCATATCTATTTAGTGTATCCCCAGGTAGACAAATATGGAGATCCACAATCCCATTGATCAAATCTTTTATCATAAGTATTCAACCAGCATGCTCATGCATGTCGATACTACTTCAATACTTGGGCATACCCATTGGTGTTGCCCATGGGTTGGTAGTAACCTAACCTAGATTACTAAACATAGCTCCAAAAGAAATTATTTGCCTATACAATAGCAAATAGGGCTACTTGATCTAGAGTATGCTAAAAATTATTTTTTCAACTTATATATTAGCATCTTTAGAGATGCCTTTTAAATCCATCGATCCCATTATTGAAATGGCTAAGCTTTTTTTGGTGCCAAGACCAACACAATCCACCAGCAGAGATTACCATGCCAAAAATGTGTTCTTCACAGTTATATATCATAGGAATTTCATGAAATATTTCCTTGAGACATGCTATAAAATTGTTTATAGAGCATGGTCTACATATAGTAAAGCAAATCAACATATGGATATTAAGTCATTACTGGAGAGCATAGTTAAGATAGAGGAATGACTTTGACAAAATGAAAATAATCTGAGCACCAACTTCTGGTTCTCCTTAATACGATTGATGATGTTTTGGTCATGTTACATTTACTTTAGGCCATTGGATTCACGTTACATTAAAATACCTCAAATTTAGAAAATAAAAATGGAGTTAAATGTGACCCCTGTTTTCAAATTAACAATGAGGGCACGGTTTTAAAAGTACTTGAGCCAAACATTTATAACCACCTCCTAGGTTTTGGACCAAGAATCTATCCCAAAATTAAGGAAGTTTACAACTACCTGAGCAGGATTTAGTTTGCCATAATTATCCGTGATAAGATTTTAAAGGTACAAAAAATTTCACATAGAAGAAACCTAGTCTTAGAGGTCCTATCAAACACCTGCTTGGAAATATAAGAAAACTACAAGCTAATTACTATGACATGTTATATAAAAATTCATTCTTAGAAATAGCTATGAGATTTGATTTTTTTTTATTTGGTAAAATGAGACTTGATATTTAAAGGGAGTTTCTTGGCTATGTTATCGTCTATTCTAGGGCAACCCAGGCAATACAAACCTCATTATGCACAATATATCCTAATTTGCTTGTTTCATTGATGTTGGGCAAATTGCATAATTTTATTATTTAAAATAAGATAAAATTAAAAGAAAAACTTGTGTTCTTATGATATATTATCCTAATAATTATTTTCTTCATAAATAGTTGTCTAACTTTAACAAGTTCTTGAACTTTCTTATTTCTTCATAGATAATGTCTAATTTATAGTAAGTTCTTGAACTTTCTTGCTTATTACTCTAAAGATCATGACTAGTTATTTTGTAGGTGAAGTCATAAATAAACTAATAGAAAATTACCATACAATGAATAAAGAAATGCTAGTTTTATTTGAATAAACTTTTCCTCTATTTGATTATTCACGGAGCTCAATGAAGAATTCCAACTCGATTCTAATAAAAAAACAATCAGTCATAATACACCATGATGTAGAAAAGTTGGAGCATAAAAGTTAATATCACAATTAACCCCTAGTATTATACTATTGTTAAGATTAATTTTTTGTCAAGTGAGTCAAAGCTCAAATCCATTGTTGACTTGTTTAAAACTTTCATGAAAAGATCCAATCCATAGAAATATTTTGGAAAAAGAAAATCTAATATGTACTCAAATAGGCAAGATCTATTTTAGCCACATCTAAGTTGGAGTGATTATTTTATTTAATGTCCTAGATCCATCCATAAAAGCTTGCTCTATCTCTTAAAATTATGGGAGAGTAATGGAGCTAGATGTGAAACTTTTATTCAATAATGGACAGATTTGAGATGCTCATATGTTTTTAGATGTAATTAGTATACATTAATCTCAAGGATATTTTATTTATCCTGAGGTAAATGAGATAAATTTTCATGATAAGTAAAAATTCACTATTCTTACTAATTGGAGAGCCAATATATATCTATATAAAAAAAATTTATGCGTCCTACTTTTTCTTTTCTTTTAGAAGTAATTAAAATAATTTGTCTACTATTGTTAACTATATCATCATGTAAAATTATATATTATTTAAATCAAATAGCCAAGCTATTTGAATTGGGTAGTCACGTAGAAAAAGGCCAACTACCAGTCAAGAATAGGTAAGATGTAACTAATATTAGAAGTAATGAGAGGTTTGATAGAGGACATGATCCTTGTCCCTCGCCTGAATTTTATTTCTTTCTCTTTTAATATATATTTTTTTGCTTTTCCCCTCTTGCTTTCGATTTTTTGGATGCTTTGATGGCATCAAATAAAAATAGCAAAATTTAAATATCACCTTATGGAATGAAGAGGTGGTTTTGGGGAAGGACGAAACCAATGCTTAATGTTCATCTCTCTTCTCGCCCTTTTCCAAGAACTCTTCTCCACATCTTCTCTTTTAATTAATAAATTAAAAAAAAAAGTTAAGGTACTCTCTTTCTCTCAGATGCATACATTTATTTGCTTTTTGCTAGTTATACTTCAATTGAGATTACCATTTTGGTTTCATGCAAAGAAAGATCCATTTTTATCATTGATAAAGTGGGAAGAATCAAAATTTTGTTTGATTGATTTTATTTGAATTATTTATAAACTATGAAGTATTTTTTTTTTCTACATCTCTCTTTTTGTTTATGCATAAATTTGGTTATACATCTCATTGATCATTAATAAAATTATATTTATCAATTATTCTCACTTGAATATAATTTTCTATGAATTATATAAAATGTATTTTAGCATTTGCAACTTCAAGTATTCATTTTTTCTTATAATTAGATTTTGTAATACTTATCCATTTGTTTGACAGTATTTTGGATTGTTGGATTCCTCATAGGTTTTTCAGATCTATTGCATTGCCGGCACAATCAATTGCAGAAGGATATAGTCATTTAAATTGAGACTATTATTAAATAATGTCTTCAAACTCCACTTCAAGCAATTCATCGTCTTCCAGATCATCATCCTCAAAAGATGCACCTTCTTTGCCCCAAAGAGATGCTTCATCATATCCTAAAAAATCCTCGCCATCTTCAAATTTAAAGAGCTTTGAAATGATAAGCCAGTCATTCAGAGATCACTCTTTTTCTATACATGCTACACTGCCATCCCACAAAAACTCGAACAAGAAATCAACCAAATCCAAAGATCCACTTTCTCCAAATGTACCCATATTTATTGGGGTTGGGATAGGAGTTGTTTTATTCTTTATTCTTATGACAATTACATGCATTTGCTGCTCCAAGAAAAAGAAAAAGCCTCACAATCCAATGCAATGTTATGCAGATACCTCAGGGTTCCAAGGTATGTTTAGCTAATTTTTTTAGTGCTATTATACTAAGCAATAATTGTATGTATCATGTAGAATTTGTTATTCTAATACAAAAAAAAGTTTTATTAACTAGAATCACCAATGAAGCTTCACAACCAATGAAAAAATATATATCCAATTTTTATCAATAACTACAAGAACAATTTAGTAAGGAAAGTTTGAAGTTTGGAAGGAAAAACCTTCAACTTCTATAAAATTCTGAAAATGATCTTAAAAACCAAAATAGTTGAATATATATTCTTTATATATTTAGAATCATAAACAACAAATCAAGGTCTAACAAAAATAATAATAATAGAACAATAGATAATATGAGTAGCAAATATTGCCAGATACTCACAAACTTATTGGATTTAATTGAATAACTTGGTATAAATTATGAAAATTACAAACCTTAGTTCATAAATTATTTAATTAGTTCAAAATATTTTAATGAGTCATTTGGCATACAAAAAATTGATAAATATTTTGGATAACTACATGATTATTCAAGAAATTCTATAATTGCTTCTATTGATTAATAAATTATAGTAGCAGTGAGATCATTATTTTTGGGTGCTTATACAACTATAGTTGTATTGGTATCATATCTAATTATGCTTTGATCATTTGAAGAGATCTTCATACTCTTAAAAATCGTAAACAACATTCTCTTGGAAAAATGATGTATTATCTCCCATTAACATATTAGTCAATATAAACAATCTTTTCTAATTAAATTAATTTAATATGCTTGGTTCTTCCTAATTGTGCCAATTTTGTGTCTATATTGCATGCATGATCTCTAATAAAAGTATAATTGGGTTGCTCTTAATTATTCTAATACTTCATATATATGAACAAATGCACATCAACTATGATCATTAAGTTACTATCTAAGAGTTGATGGTATATCCATTAATTTTTTTTTTCAAATAATACATACTTTGTCGAATTATATAAATTTGCTAATGTCTCTTAGTATAGTTCTTTACTCAAGATTGTCTCTTAACAGCAATGGCCTAATAAGTTATTTTTTCAACTTGAATCACATTTTTTGCTAATATAGGTGACTACTATAATAGTGAACCACAACAAAAGTGGCAGAATGAACACCAAAGATGGATAACGTCGTCAAGCTTCCACCACCTCCAAGCTCACATAGTCCGCTTGGAGATGGATGGCATCCCTCAACACCTCCCTCAATGATAAGTAGTGGTGATATGAGCTCTAGCTACTCAAGTCCCCATGGTCCTCCATTACTACCCCTCTCTCCAGCTTTAGGCCTCGGGTTCAACAAGAGTACCTTCACTCTTGAGGAACTTGTTGCTTGCACCAATGGCTTCTCACAAGCTAATCTCTTAGGGCAAGGTGGTTTTGGTTATGTGCACAAAGGAGTATTACCTAATGGAAAGGAGGTCGCAGTGAAGCAGCTTAAGTCAGGGAGTGGGCAAGGGGAGAGAGAGTTTCAAGCAGAGGTTGATATTATTAGTCGGGTCCACCATCGCCACCTAGTGTCCCTTGTTGGATATTGTATAGCTGGATCTCAAAGGATGTTGGTATATGATTTCGTACCGAACAAGACTCTTGAGTACCACCTCCATGGTTAGCTTTTTCTTCATTTCCACCGGTCATCATAAGAGTTTGCTTAACATGTCATGGTACTTAAAATTCGTGTTATCATATGTTAAATCTCATAGAGAATGGCTTGTATAATTTGCTTAATCATTTCAAATCTATTGCAGAAAAGGGTCTTCTAGTGATGGAATGGTCTACAAGGCTTAAAATTGCATTAGGATCAGCCAAAGGCCTCGCTTACTTGCATGAAGATTGTAATCTTTTATTTAATGTGTTTTCTTTACTTCCTTCTTAACCATTGACATATAGCTAACTATTTGATTTATCTCAACATGTAGGCCACCCACGTATTATTCACCGTGATATCAAATCTTCCAACATTCTTTTGGATTATAAGTTTGAAGCCATGGTAAGACAACTCATTCAGAATGATATTTAGGCTGTAAGTTAAATTTCTATGTATTTGCTTGTTTAGTCATTTGGAGAGGTTGCTATATGATCACAAAATCTTATATTTATATTCAAGTTTATATTATAAAATTTGTGTAGAAATAAATAATGTGAGAAATTTCTTTTAATAGAATATCAAGAATAATTTAAAAGCTCTTCCCTCTTTCTACCCTTCTTTAAGAAAAAAATAGTTGTAAGGGATTACTAACCCACTAAGTTTCTAATCTCGAGTATAATCCTATAATTGGTGTTTCAATTCACATCTACTTATAGCTTGCTCTTTCATGAGTGAATTAGGTGACTAAAACACAATATATCTCGCTACTTAGTTGAAGGGATTAAAATATCTTATCTAGCAAATGCATGGTAGCATGTAGATTTATATTAGGTTATCTAAATATGATGATCGATCTAAGTTATACTATATGAAAATTCTTTTACGCCATAATTTGTCCAGGTTGCAGATTTTGGATTAGCCAAGCTATCATCAGATAATCATACACATGTTTCAACACGTGTCATGGGAACTTTTGGGTAAGCAAATGCTCAATGGAGTGACATGTTTCACTATTCTTTAAATTCAAATATAATCTCTATATTTTGAGATGTTTTATTTTATCTCCAATGTCCAGGTATCTGGCTCCTGAGTATGCATCAAGTGGCAAGCTAACAGAGAAATCTGATGTCTTCTCCTATGGTGTGATGCTTTTAGAGTTGATAACTGGACGAAGACCTGTTGATAATAATCACACATTCATGGATGATAGCTTGGTTGATTGGGTAAATATACTAGTTATATATTGTTAAATTATGTTTAATTATTTAAACATATCTTTTAGCAAATTAATTATATCATAGTAAGTTATGTATTTATTATATATAATTTCATTGCTTTATTAAATTCAAGCAGGCAAGGCCTATTCTATCGCGTGCATTAGCTGATGGTGACTATGATCAATTAGCTGATCCACGTTTGGATGGCAACTATGATCCAATGGAAATGGCACGTATGATAGCATGTGCTGCAGCTAGTGTTCGTCATTCTGCGAAAAAACGTCCTAAAATGAGTCAGGTATAAAATATATAATATAATCATGATATTTTTGAACTATCAACAACTTGTCATGCTTAGAAATCATTGTTGGTTAAAAGTTGTGGTAATTTATTCTTCGATAATTGAATGTTCATATATTTAACAACTTATACAGGATTCACGTATAGATTTGTTCATGCAAATATGTGGATTATCAAACATACAATTGATATTTTATTGACCATTAGATTTTAATTTAAGTTGTACAAATATAATTCAGTTTACATCTCTTCAGTCATTTTCTGTCTCTAAAATCATTTCTTTGATTCACACCTCCTTAGGTTTGAATTCTTTAAGAATTTTGATAAACTTTCGATCTTTAGTTCATACTCCCCCTCTCCAAATTGTCTTGAATGTCGAACTTGAATAGTAATTTACCTTATAAATTATCATTAAAATTTAGATGCTATAATTATTAAAGATGTTTTATGAGCAGATTGTACGAGCATTGGAAGGGGATGTATCTCTTGAAGACTTGAACGAGGGAATGAGGCCCGGGCAAAGCATGCTCTTTAGCTCCAGCTCAGATTATGATTCAGGCTCATACAATGCAAAAATGAAGCGAATTAGGAAAATGACACTTCCAAGTCTTGAATATAGTGATGAATATAGCGGAATCATGGATGAATATGGACACCACTATTCTATATCGAGTAGTGATGGGATATTTCTGATCAATTGAATCCAATTGGAACCAAAGCATAGGACTTATCCGCCACTCTAAGAAAATATTTGTCTAACACATCCCTCCATTGGAGTGAACAATGAAGTGAGCTTAATACTCCATGGTCATTTGTGAATCATGATCCACTTGATGCATATAGAGTGTGTGTTCTAAAAATTTTCAAAATATGAAGGAAGGCATAGCTACAGCTTAGACTATATGTTCTTTCAAGTTAAAAGAAAGCTTGGGGTATTTAAAAAAAAGAAGTTCTAGGGTTGCATGTTTTTCATTGTTCATGTCTAGGAAGAATATGTAAATAGATAAACTTGGATTGAAGGTTTATTTGATATTTTCTATGATGTTCTCCATACCTTCTCTTCATCTCTTTGTATGAAATCTCTTAAATTGATGAACAAATATATTTAGACATGAAGGCCATGGACTTAAATCCCTTTTTTTTGGTTGGGGGTGTGGACTAGAAAAGAAGCAAATTAAACAAATTTGTACAAGACTTCCATCGACATGATAACAACAGTGCAAGGCAAACCAGAGTATTAATATAGCTCCCCAAGGCTAGCTTGGAATAGAATGACCATCTGCACCCATGCCTTGTGGTTTGGCTGAAGAGCTAACTCTGTATACAAACTGGGAGCATTGAGCAGGGAGTGAGATTCAGCATGCCACACTGAACATCCCATTCCAAAATGTTGGTAGCAGTAATCTAAAAACAAATCAGACAGAACGTTGGCCCAGCTAATAGCTAGTAACATTGAAATCAAGAGCATCTGAAATCTTTTGGAGGCAAAGGCAAATCATAAGCTCAACACTACAAATGATTTCTCAAAGTTTCATCGGATGCTGATCAAGAAAGAAATGCCTGCATTTCATGGTAAGCTATAGGGAGTCAGAATTCTATTCTCCTACTAATGAACATGTAAATGACAAGGTAGAAGCTTCACTATGAATGAGTTTGTTTTTCTTATTATCAGATATTTTGTTCTTCATTTGTTCTTTATCTGTATTTTTGCTAAACAAATGGAAGTCCTAGAGAGTGATCTAAAATGATCCTAGCCCTTAGATTTGTGATGCTCATACATAATCATAGGTATCCATTGTACTTAATGGTGCCTGTAAAAGGGGAGACCTCATTTAGCCAAATCGACAAAAAATGGTGTAGTTCTCTAGGGCAATATAACCTTCGATTCTCTCAAAACTCTTGTATGCCCTTCTTTCCTAGCTTTCTAAGTGTTAGAGCTTATTGTGCTAGCTTAGAAGGCTGATTTAGGGACAAGTATGGGCAAACAAAGTTGTTAAGTGTCATATCATTTGCTTTAGGAATAGCAAGCCTGTGAAATGAGGCCCACCAAACTGTTTAAGCCTATTGATAACTTTCCAAAAATGTCTAGCTTCCTCTAGTCTATACAAATTATAAAAAATTATGGAAACACCTCTTAAAGTTTAGCTCTTTTATACTTAGACCTTAAAGAAAAAAATTACAAATGCCCCATAAAACTTTCTAAATATTGCAAATAGTCTCGACCGTCAATCTCCATTAGATTGCATTATGATGTGAGGATCAACTAAGAGGTTAACTTTATGAAATGCCATAAGCGTCCTTCCCAGAATTTCATAATTTTGGCATGAAGTGGAGTGGAGGGAAAGAAGAGTCATGTAACATACACCTAACTATCATTCTCCCTTCTTCTTGGCCGTGCTCTATTCTCCATCCTTTATAGATACAAATAGCAAAGAAGGAGGAGGGGGAAGGACTCCAATCGTTCGGAAAAAGAGAGATCACATAAAAGTAGAAAGGAGAGCATAGATCGAAGGGAGAGAAGAGAACCTGGACCATAATGACTTCGATTGATAGCAATCATGCCTCCACCCAACATTCTGGCCAAAACCTTGATGGTGTTCTGTGACTGTGGGTTGAGGGCATCCCTGAGGACCTCATGGACTACTACTAATTCTGGATGAAGGTTCTTTAGTTGCTCGATTTTTAAGGTACAGGCCTCCTCATTCCTCTTAAATTTCTGTCACTCATAGCCCATCCATTTTTCAATTTCTTAATATAGGAAAGAAAAGAGGATGTGGATTTTTCAAAGCTATGATCTCCATCATCACCATGTTCAAGATACATCATAAACAAACTAATCTAAAAAAAGAATCTAGAGGCTGAGCTTTATGTCGACAAAGGGCATAAGAAGTGGAGTGGAGTACTGGAGAGGAGGATGTGAGGCAATTAGCACTGAAGTGGAGTGCTGAAGAGAAGTATGTGAAGTAGTTCAGTCCAAATGTACAGCCAGCAGAGGAGGCAAAAATGTAATATTTGAAATTTTGAGGTCCATATGTTCATTAAGATAACCTTTGGGATCTTAATGTATGTACTAAAATTTTGGAGTGTTTATGTAACCAATTTTATTGCGAAATGAATATGCATATTTACTTGTTAGTGCCTTAAATATCCTGATATACTTCAACAGATACCACATAATTGAATAATTTGTCAATGCAATAGGAGAAATGTTACATATCCATAAATATCACTTCTACCTAAAGTCCATATAATTACCTATACATATCCATACACATCCACATATAACCATACACATTAAGGCACCGAACAAAAATTGTCAATAATCTATACAATCACCTATACATATAAACATCCACACATAACCATACATATTAAGCCACCGAATAAGAATTGTTAATAATCCATACAATCGCTTATATATACAAACATCTATATAACAATACACATCAAGCTATCGAACAAGAATTGTCAATAATCCATACAATCACCTATACATACAAACATCCACACAACCATACATATTAAGGCACTGAATAAAAATTGCTAATAATTTATACAATTACTTGTATACATCCATACATAGGAGACCTGATCATCTGCACAATCCAAACAATTATCATTTTCACCATGCACAACATACGGTCGGCTATATAAATATATCAATCACATTTCAAACATATTTTAATTAAGAAGTAAGCAAAAGCAATATATTAGTTAACATGTTCATAACAATATAAAGAATGTTTATATCATTCCACATGCTCAGAGCAACATCAAAAGCTCATACATGTATCGATAAATAAACAACGAAAAGCTGCGTGTTGGTCATGTATTCCCCCATATAATAAATTGTATATATGTATTAGCACATAAAGAACTCCAAAATCAAAAAATACTTTACAACAAAAATAGGACAAAATTGATGTCAAGGTCTCCAAGGGGATCATTAGGCTCGGGCTATGGAAGAAGCTGCTGCTGTTGCTACTGTCCGAAATACAAACATTAAATATCTACTTTGTGTGAATTTGAAAAGTGCTTTTACAAAAAAATTTAGTTTCTTTTGATGTTCTTCATTACCTTTCTTGAACTTTCTTTTCCTTGATGTACCAGTAGATGTAGTGCTTTTTGTTTAGGTGCAGGTACCCACTTCTTAGGAGCTTCTTTTGTCGGAGATTTATTCTTCTTTAGACCTTTGCATGTTCTAGCATTGTGCCCCACTGCATGCAGTTGTTATGTATACACCTAAGACTACCTCCATTATTCTTCTTTAGACCTTTGCATGTCCTAGCATTGTGCCCCACTGTATGCAGTTGTTATGTATACACCTAAGACTGCCTCCAATCTTCTTACCTTATGAGAATCCTGTACCTTATCCTCCTCCCTTCTTCTTAACTTCTTTGGCCTACTAAGAGGTCTTCTATGTACAGGTGCATCTAGTGGCTCATAAGAAGAAGGCTCCTATGACAGCATACCAGGTACAGGATTGATAACTGGCTCGTATGCTATTATGAATTCTCTTTAGCGTACCAATGATCTACATATTGCTTAACTTCTTTCTTAGAGAACATGATCACTGTTGCTATATGATAGCATGGTATACCAGTCAACTCAAATTTTCTGCACTCACATGTTCTTTCTCAAGGTCAATAGTATAGGTACAATCATAATGGTCCACCTCAAAGCTGCTTCCTCCACCCCAACTTTGCTAACTCAACTTTTTTTGAATTTTAGGACATATAGGACCGCTTTACTTCAATACAGTCTGCCTCTTTTCTTGGAACATCTGCATTAGAAGCTATTGCCCAGAAGGTTAGCAACTCAAAATGAGGGGAGGAGGGGTGAATGGGGTTCTTTAAAAATTTTAACTAAATCTGAAATTTAGACAAGTATATGCTTCAATTTAGATTAACTCAAGTGATTGTGAGATGTATGTAATGAGCAGCAGCAGAATTAAGATTTGAGAGATGCAAAACAAGCATTAAAATAATATAAAGTAAGTAAGAATATAACGCACAAGAAAGGAAACAAGATAAGGCATGATACAAATATAAATAATTTATAGTTGTTCGGTACAATTCCGCACCTACGTCCACTCCTCAAGAGTCTCTTAAAAATTTTACTATAATCTTTTTGATTACAGTGTGTTTGTTTACTCAGACTCACAAATAAATTCAGTTGGTCATTCGAGATCATCAACCAAAACTTTACATCAATTATTTTCGGACTTACAATCAATCCAATTAGTTTACGAGCTCACCAATCAAAATCTAATAAATCCAATTTTGGGCTTGGACGAGCCTTTACCCCAAGTTTTTTTCTTCTAAAAAAACTTGTAAAGAAATAAAATATAATAAACATAAATTTTAGCATAAAAGAAAAATAAAAATAAACTCTTTTAGTTATGAAGAAAGTCGATGAAGAGTTGCTCTTTTGATGCTTGCCTTCTCTTCTTTGATGCTTGAGAGAATGTAAAAAATATTTGAAAAAATTATTTTTTAAAAGCTCTCAAATCTGTGCACTAATTTCTCTTATTTTTTCTCTTTCCAATGGTATTCAATATTCCTCACTCAAAATGAAAGTTTCCCTCTTTAATCATCTTAATTACTCCTTTCAAATATTTTTCTAACTTTTAATAGGTTTGGAAGAGGCTTGAGAGCGAGTTTTGATCGTTAGAGAGCTTGGAGTAGCCGTTAAATCTAAAAAGTAGCCATTGGAAAAGAATAGAAAACTAGTCGTTATTGCTATCTCTGTGAATGGAGTCAACTCCATTTGCAGACAAGTCAGCTCGGTTTGCAGGCAAGTCGGCTCGAATTAAAATTGAGCTGGCTCAAGCAGGAATCTTGAAAATATAATTTTTTATCTTCTCTAAGAGAGACAGTACGAATTGAAATCTAGTCGACTCGAATCTGTGCTAGACTTCTTCCTGAAAGGAAGGGAACTATTTTCTTCGGATAGCTCAGGTTGCATCTAAATTTTTTTATTAATATATATGAATAAGGATCAAATCTTTACCTGATTAGGAGTGAAATTAGAGATCAAATCTCTAAAATTCTGAAACAATCCTTCGCGAAGGCCTGGATGTGCAAACCCTCTACTTCACATACATGCCAAATGCCACAGGAAAGTGGGATGAACTCCGATCTTTGCGATCCAATCAAATAAGGAAGAAGATATGCTGGTGTGATACCTCATATCAGTAAGTGAGACACCCAAAGAGGGCCCACGCCAAGGGAGAAGGAGTGGCACCAAAGGAGAGAGGACAAGGAGAAGAAGGAAGGGCCTCTCTCTTCTCACGCCTCTCTCTCTTCTCTCTTCTCTCAATCTGATTTGTTGCTATGCATCTATAGGTAGAGACCCTAACTATGTATAGATGGATCCCATGACCCAATAAGTATAGGACTCCTAACTCAAATATGCTTTGAATCAGTCCAATACTCATAAAAGAAGAACTTCTACATGAGATAGTATTGCCATTACATATGACAACATATGACAACCAAATTGCACCCAATCCCTCACCCACATGAGACGCCCACAATGAGGAAGCTTCCAAGTGTTGGTTAGCCCATAAGAGAGAGAAATTTCGGTGCAAGAAGAATTTTTTATATCTCATCCAAAATGGATCCGATTCGAATCCAATTCGAAGCTGGTTCGAAACAATTTCGAATGGCTGTCAATTCCAAACTCTTTAAGACTTTTGTACTAAGTCTAACTTGAAATTTTAAATCCAATTAAGTCTAATTAATTTAGATCTAATCTAAAATTAATTAACATTTAAATCCAATCTCTCATATACTCTATGGATCATAGATCAGAAACTGTTCATCCTCGGGATCAAACCTGAACCTCATACGTAGTGCTAGCAAATATAGTCAACTCTTCAATCCCATTTGACCCATAACTTAATTCTCAATCAAGTTAGCTTATATATTTAATCAAGTCAAATACTTCCAAATTAGACATATAAACATAAGTCAATTCTTTTCTATGGTGTCTGACTTATGTGTGTGACTCCATAGGTTCAAACATTAAATCGATAGCACAGAAATCGATTCTGCACTAATCGAGATACCATCTAGCAATGGTTCCTGACGTCTAGATAGATCAAATTATTGTAAAAGAATATTTCAGAACCCATACACATGGTTACCGCATAATTCATCCTTTTGACTCTGAATGCTCTAGGATGGTCTCAAGTTAACTATCAACCGAGATTGCTTCATTCATATTGCATTTCAACCTTTCAAATCCATCTCATAGATTATCCTGGTCAAGACTTTACTAAATTGAAATATAGTGATACATCAACTCCAATAATATGAAGGATCATTTCTATCTTGATCGACACACAGACTTC
>KE505248.1:362372-385645 GCA_000441515.1 Elaeis oleifera
ATTTATTTGTTGCTATTTAAACTTTTTATAATAGTTTTTTTCCCATCTATAGATCCATAATAGCCATCCCTACTTATACCATTCATTGCAATGGAATTATTGTATCAGCATACATAATAACCATATAAAATTATAAAAGCTATACCCATTCACATAATTACAAAACATTCATAAAAATTAAAATGTGCAGTATCCAATAAAATGTAGTTTCAAATCCATGCATATCCATCTCTTAAATATTTATAATACAAGTCTTCATCTAAATTCCAATCATAAGTGTCAAACATAATATAAGCTAAGACCTACTTCCTTAATACATCAACTTGCAAATAACAATTGCTCGATAAGTAACCAAAAGGAGTGGCATCCATTTATCATCCAATGAAACTCAATCATGCATCGGGTTCCTATAAACAAAAAATATATATATACAAGTAACTTAAAACCGAACTATAAGATGTGAATAAATTTATCATACAAGCTTAAGATAAAACTATAAAGTTATTAAAAAAACTAATTAATAATGATGTTAATCATTATATTTATCTAGTCAGCAGAGGACTATGATGACGATGAACTAGAATATAGGTAAGAAATTATGTCGTGAGTGAATTGCTCAAATAAAGCAATAAATTGTTATTGAATTTTTGCTTTAAGGTTATTTTGCAAGTCCTCTTGTTGCACTATGGCTTTCTCATGTAGACTTTGCATTAATACATAACAATTGATAGAAGGATAAAAGAACTTCAAGATTAATTAAAAAAAGTCAAAAAAATTATACTCCCAAATACAAATAAAAATAGAGATATTTGAACCCAAATATTATTCTCTTTTTTTGTAAAAAACATGTACATACTAGTGTTCTTTTCTTTTGAAGTAAACCAACTTCCATTAGATCTATGCCTTGTTGACTCCCACATCTTTATAGCATCAGGCAATTTTCTAACGTTTGCATCTCTATTGATAAACAAAGAAAGATTTAAAAATAATTTAACTCAGTTCTTAAGACAGATAAAAAGGAAGAATCTTACTATATGACAATGGAATAACTAATTATAAAGTATTATCATATCTTAAGCAGTTTGAGCTATTGATCTAGTTCCCGTAATGCAATCGGTTTCTTGCTCAGCATAATTTTTTTGCATTTTGGATGCTCATCATTTTCTGAATTGAAATATTACAAAACATTAGTTCTCATAAAGTTATTCAAAAGACTACAATATATGAATTATAAGAACCATACTATCACATAGTATTGTAGCTTTCTATAAACAATACTTGAAACTCTTTTGTGTTTCTCTTATTTTCACTCAACCAATGCCAATTAGCCTCAGAAATATTATTTGGATGACCTTTTTAGTCTTAAATATTTTATGTAAATCATATGTCCATGTCATGTATTGATCTTGTAATGACTCAAGATATATAGACGAACATCTTCTGATAAATCAAAGTATTTCTAAAATAAAAGTAAAAATTGCATTTAATCATTAGTTAAGCCATAAAATAATGCAAGGGACATGAAATAATTTAAAAATATCATAAAAGAAGAATTTATATTAATCAATAAATAAATTACATGCTCTCATTTTCATATATGTCTACATGATCTGCTTATCCCCATCAATTATGTCATCCCATTCTTATACTTGAAGAAGTGCAAATTGCCAAATACATATCAATCTCTCTGCTTTAAAAAAATTTATATCATCACTACATATTTTTCATTTAATTCAAGAAAAATGGATATCCAGTCATTCTCTTTTAGCTTTTTTCTTGTCAAGGACAACATTACTTGTTGTGTCTTGTCCTCTTTTTTTGAAGATATTTGAATTTATATAAAATATATTAAAATATATTAAATTTAAATCTAAATTCTAATATCTAAATTATTTTTGAATATTAGTCTCTGGCTATTCATCAACACTAAAATTATTTTTTGAATATGAAGAACTTTCATTTGATATTTGTTGCAGTAATGATTGTGTCGATTGAAATGACTCGGCAACTTGGATAGCAACTGTTTGCTAAGTTGCATCATGGATGGAGGTGTAGGTTGTAAAAATCCTATAGTCGAGCTCTGTCACGTTATCCTAACCATATTTTTTTTATGACAATAATTTTCATAAAGTATTTCACCTACCAAAATATGTTTTGCATAATGTTTCATTTTAGAAAGTACAAAAAGAACAATCAACAATCCACTCAAATATTTATATAGTAATAAATAAGATAATTGATTGTTTTGGATTAAATCTTTTGACTTACCTTTCACTCCAATCCACCAATCTTTATAAATGCAATGTATGACATGAAAGTATTTAAAGAGATAAAGAATGCCTTTATAAAATTTGTGCATTCTATTAGAAGATCATAAGCTCGTATTATTATTATATTTTATGCTTTCCTATCGATGTGCAGATTTATTTTATCATCAAAGATAGTCATCTATCTCCTATAATTAAGTATTGAATTTTGTTCTTTTATTATACCATCAGTTGCAGTCAGCTACTTGGTATGATTTATGAATATATTTCTATAGTCACAAATTTAATATTATGCCAATGCAACATGTTGTAAGGGATTGGCAGTCCTGCCATTCATTTATCATGCCAATTTATGATCCCTGGACTGACAGTCTTTATTTCTTTCATTTATAGTATATCAGTTAACGAACTATGACAGCATAAGATATTCGAAGAGAGTATTTTTGGAGCAGCTTTACACTCAACCACACCAAAATTAAGCAAACATCACTTTGAAAAAAGTTCAAAAAAATGAATGACAAAAATGAAGAAAGAAAAGATAGTCTCACTTTTGAGGATAAGATCAAGGAGTAAGTTTATAATTTCACTTGTTTTACACATGCTCTAAAGAAAAGAAGCACTATTCTTAAAGTTTGGCCAACTTTGACTTCTTAAAATTTATAGAAATTCTATACATAGTTTCTTCTGAAATCATAACTGATAAGAAATTATAAAAACTATGAAAAGTAAATTAAAAAATAAAATACAAATAGCGATTTCTATTAAGTATCAAAGGTAAAGCATCATATTCTGAAATTTTTGGTCACATAAAGTAGGGATTTGTTGACTTTTGATAGGCGTGAGTGGTAGGAGAGTTGATGCATAAAGCTACCAATGTTTACCATATGTAAACATTTCCTAATGAGTTTACTGGTTGCTTGAAGAATGATAGTTTGCAAAGATCAAAATAGTATTAATATAACAAATTTCAATATTCATATTACTCCTACTATATTCGAATACTACTTTTGGTCTTTATAAATATAACATTTAAACTTCATCACATTAATAGTCAAAAAGTTTACCTAATTTTGTTATGAAATAAAATTGTGAAGTGCAATCATCATCTATGTTTATAAAATAAATTACAAACTTAATTATCACCCATATCATCATCATCAATGAGATTTATATCCTCATCATTGATCACAATAATCTCCTCATCTTCATTGTCATCATCCTCCTCTTGCATTATCATATCTTGTTTAATAAGAGTTGCATCGATATTGCTATTGCAGCAATTTAGATCGATTCAAAGATTGCACATCATCATCATTCTCTATTGAGGATAAAGGAACAGCATGATCGATAACCTCATTTTATTGACAAGGCTCATTTGGAGCTTCATTGAGAGATATGTCATACAAGTCATGTGGCTTTATCCCTATGACAACAAGCCAATTAGGATTATTCAGCTTGACTTATTAACACATTTGGCTCATCTATATTTAAATTGCATATCGCATTCACCATGCTAAATCCATATTTATCTTCTATAATTCCTCTACCCTCATGATACACATCGACCAATCATATTTAATAAATAATAATATTCTTTCCGAAATAGCTTAACTCGGTGATGTCTATTAATACACTAAATAGTCTAAAAATCTATATTTCATCTCCTATTACCAATACACTAAATTTATATTTTAATTGCATATCATGTTATTTTGTATTAAATATCCAACCATTGATAAGATAAGTGGTATAACAAGATACTTGTCTATTAGGACTATAAGCTAATTGTAGCAATTGGTCACTACTAGCTCATTCCTTGATTGGTGTAATTGAGTGACCTATAAAGTAATAATAAAAGAATCAGCATATTTACATATGAAAACCAAAATAATAGATTAATATATATTATTCTACTTACATATCTCCTAAATCATTAGAAAATTTATTTCTAATACCTCTTCTTTACATTATGAAGACTCTCTCTTCTGATTTCTTCCATATGCATGCTATAAAATTAGTATAATAAATAAAATAATAAATACAATGATTTATAAAATTTGAAAGAATCATATAAATAAAATAGTGTTATTTGATAAACTCCAAAATTTCTTCATAATTTTTTAACACATACATCATTGCTTGTGCCTATTTGTCAAACTTAACTCATACCTTGTATATGTAGTGGCTTGCCAACGTGTAAAAACCTGTAGACCTGAGTGAGGTATATCATTACCTCTTTTATAATTTTTTCTACTTGATTTGATCTTGTTTCAACTCTATCTAAGTACCTTGAACAAAATCTATATATTTTGAATAATATAACCCTCAGTAATTGATCCCTTCAGGCGAGCTTTATTTCTCACATAGGACTTCAACCTATGCAAGTATCATTCAATATGATTCATCCATTGGTATTGCATCGGCCCAACAATCTTTACCTCAGTTGCTAGATGAATAGGTATATGCACCATTATGTCTAAAAATATTGAAGAAATTATTTTCACAAGCTTGTATGGTATTATAACAATCAACTTTTCAAGTTATTCTAAATCATCTAAATATAATATTTTAAAACAAAGGTCTCTAGAAAAAGCACTCAACTCAGTCAATGCCTCACATACCTTTCTATGTAGTATACCACATATTGTAAGTGGAAGATATTGGTGCAAAAATACATAATAATCATGGCACTTCATTTCAAAAAATCTCACACTCTTTGGTGTTCTCACATCGAAAGAAAAATTTGAGGAACAACCATCAGACACTTTTAAATTAATCAAAAATTCACAAAATGCCCTTTTCTCATCTGTAGATATTGTGTAGTAAGCTAGGTGAACTAGAGACTTACTGTAATATTTTGAATCAACACTGTAGTAGTTTGAGAAACTTGCACTTGTACTTTGCATTTATCTATGTATGGCATAGCATTTCACCTATGATTTATTCGAACATTTAAACATTTAATTAGGTAGTAATAGTGAAGTATAAATCTAGTTGTTAGTTAAGAAGGAAGATGATTGGGAATTGGGTTGATAATAGTGATATGAAAGCTGAATTATGATGGTTATTGATCCTAGAATGAGTTGATATTTTGAGAAATATCTTAAGTAATCTTAAGTAATTTAAGTGTGGCAATTTAGTAGTAAACACTTATGATTAATAGTAATTTCTGTCACTTAGCTGGCTCAGATAGAGGGTGAGTCAACTAAATCTCAAGGGACGTGCTAAACAGAAAGTCAGAATTTTAAAAATTATGGTGGCACATAGATAGGTCAATCTAATTTTATGTTGAGTTAACTAAGTTTTAGACTGAGTCGGTTTAGTTTCAGGTGAGTCAATTAAACTGCAGAAAAATCTGAAAATAGGGTTCAGCCGAGCTTATTCAAGTTGGAATTTAAAATAATTTTTAAGAGATTAGCTCAGCAACTTTTTAATATAAGAAATATCTAGGGAAGTAAGCTATTTGTTGATTTTTTATGGGTTAAATACCTAGCAATTTTTTCTTAATTTATTCCTTTCCACAACATCAGTCACTGGTCCCTATTTTTAGTTGGTTTAGTAAAGCAGAAGGGTTACAGAAGGGAAGAGGATGGGAGAAGAGGATTTTCTCACTCAAAAATTAAGGAGAATTTAGCTAGGAAAAGCTAGAAAAGGATGGAATGATGATAAATTGGTTTGAAGGAGGAAAGTTGCTGATTTTGGGGAAGGTTGAAATTGCTTGAGGATAGAAGAGTATTAATTATTAAAGATAAGGATTCTAATCTCTAAACCAGATTTAAATTAAATTCTGGATCATTTCTATAGATGTGATACTTTGGTAAATTAAGTTCTGAAATTAAAATTGAATTAGAGGGTGAAGTGTTGCCGCCAATCTATTTCTGAAATTTTTAAATATTTTAGTAATAAGTTGGATTTATGTTTGACTGAATTCAAGATAAGTTATGAAGGATGAAAATGGTGGAACTACTAAAATTTATTGAATCTATATGAAGGTGTAGTTAACCCTAAATAGAATAAGCAAAGTAGAACCAAAGTAAGAGTTAAAAGGGCTAAGGATTGAGTATAAAATAAAGCATGCATAATTGTATTCATATATCATATAATATTGTGTTAATTAATATGTATCAATGTCATACGAGAGGAAGAGGGCTCTCGGAGTGCTTTGGATGTCAAGCATTAAGGGAGTGCAGTAACTAATAGGAGATGAGTAAATTTCTATCTAACTTTGATGTTTTCATTATATTTTTACTATAGAAAATCTACTTTGAAAGGCAAGTGAGTTTCTTATTATTTATAGCTTATATATGTGTATGCAAGTAAGAAATAAGAATTTATCTTCTATTGACAGGTTGTTTAAAGTGTATGTATGTACATGTGTAATCAATTGGACAACAAAGCATTTGTCGTTTGAAATGGTTTCAATCAATTTTTTAGCATTTAAATATTTATTGAGCATATTTTCAACCGGCTACCCATAGGAGTGATAAACCTGTGGATATGCCAGAATATCAGCCAGCACCTCCTTACGAAATATTATGCCCAGTGGGGCCTAACAGTATCAGATGAGCCGTATCAACTGCTCATGGTAGGGTTGCACTGTGGTGTAGTCGACGGTAGTCCAGTCGACACTTCTTTGCAAACAATTATGCCTAATGGAGTCCAGCAGTATCAGATGCACCATATCGACTGCCCATGGTAGAGGTGCGCTGTGGTGTAGTTGGCGGTAGCCCAACAATTTTTATTTTGATGATCATTTATACAGCTTTATTCATGTTTAGCATATAAAGTTCCGAAAGCATATCAGTTGTTTATCATGTGTATATCATGAGTATTACCACTAGTTTTCTGTTTCCCCTACTGTTAGATGGAGTACTTGCTCACTGGGACCTGAGTCTCATTATATTGTTCTTTCTTTTTTTCTTAGTAAGCCTGAAGTATTATAGTTCAGTATAGAAGTTGCATCATCAACATCAACATCAGCATTCACCCTAGAAAAAGGTTGGTCATGTTAGCTTGTGAACGATATATCTTTTGGATTGTTATATACATGTACACAAGTATATGAGTTGTATATGCCCAAGTATGAGAGAGGTATGTTGTGGCAGATGTTATGTGTTCAAATTGTGTAACTCAAAAAAGTATTAAGTGTACTCTACTTTTGGACTGTATGTACAAAGTTTAGTATGATACATAATACCTTGAGTTTGACTTTTGAGAATTTGGAGTTAATTGAAATGCTTGTGTTAGCAGACTAAAAGAGTGATTAAACTAAGTGAGGGTAGGTTGTCGGTAGATGAACAAGGTTTAATAACGTCTTATGAACTACGACATAAGATGCTAACAAAATCTAGCTCAGCTACTGCACCCTTATCTAGTTGAAGGGGTGGGTGCTATATTTATTGGTATCAGAGCCTAGGTTAATAGATTGTAGGGACATAAGTATAGCATAATAATTTTTAGTTGATCTTTTAATTATATATTATAAAAAATGATACAGATAAGATCAGGACTTGGTGGAGGCCAACCATCGGTGGGAAATGGAGGCCAAGGACGAGGCCTAAGTAGGGGTCGAGGTCGAGGCCATGGTAGATCAAGAAGAGATGATAAAGATGGCCAATCTCATAGGATATCACCTAGTGTCTCATCTTCTGCCCCAAGGATGGAGGCAGAGGCTTCTCAAATGCATGAGCATGTTCATGAGTCTCCATCCATTACACCATTATCAGCACCTCCACCTCAAGCATAGGCTTCCATTCCTAGACTGCAGGAATTAGTGGGATATAATTACTCAGGCAATCACTGCTGCAGTAGCTTCTGCCCCTTGTATCCAGTCCCGAAGTGTAGATATAGAAAGAATTATGAAAGGGCTAGAAATTAGGGCAATAGAATTTCAGGGTACCATAGATCCAATACAAGCAGAGAACTGGTTTCAAAAGATAGAAAGGATATTTACATTAATGAAAAGTATAAATAAGCAGAAATTGAGTATTGCCACTTTTCTATTGGAAGGTCAAGCTCTGCGTTGGTGGAGATCTTATGTCAGTAGGCAGCCACAGGGTTATGTCATTATTTGGGATGACTTCAAGAGAGAATTTTTCTAGCAGTATTACTCCACAGTGTATTAGGATCAAAAGAGAAGAGAATTTCTAAGTTTGACACAAGAAAAAATGACAGTGGCTGAGTATGAAGCTAAGTTTACCAAACTATCTCATTTTGCCTCAGTATTTGGAGCAGATAAGAGAGAAAAGTGTTGACTATTTTAGGATGGATTACACTTGGAGATCAAGGCAAAGACAAAGATGCATAATTATGGTAGCTTTGCAGAGTTGATTGCAGAAGCCATCAGGGTGGAGGAAATTGAAAAGAATTTATAACCATAAGCAGGAAAGGAGTAAGAGAAGTGCATGGAGTTTCTCAGTGGGTTCAAGGAGAAATTAGCCAACAAAGAAGGTTAATATTTTTGGACAGCTCAGTCAGAGTTTCAGAGCATTGGTAGAGTTAGGAGTGGATTCTATTACTTTTACCAGTCCGAGTGGAAAAGATAGAATAGAGATTTGTGCCACAGTCAGCAGACAGTCGGATAACAGGAGGAAAGAAAGGCAGAGCAGCTCTATTAGGAGTTCAGTTACCACATCACCAAGCCAGGTCCCTCCATGTACTAAGTGCGAAAAGTTTCATTTTGGAGAATGTAGAAGAGGATTCAGAGAGTGTTATGAGTGTAGACAGATAGGACATTAGAGTAAGGATTGCCTTAAGAATATTCCAGCTAGGGGTCTTCCACCTGGATTGAACACTTCTCGAGGATTTCCAGTAAGAGGTGGAGCAAATCAAGAGAGAACTAGTACCAATAGATCGGAGGCCACACTAGGTAGACTGAGGGCTGAAGCAAGGGTGTATGCCTTGACTAGGCAAGAAGCACAAGCTACTCCTGATGTAGTGACAGATAAATTATTCATATGTAATCATGATGTATACATATTGATTGATCCTAGGTCCACACATTCATATGTGTCATCTATATTTTTGATGCATGTCACTAAGAATTTGAGTCCATTAGATTGTAGTTTGGTGGTGTCCATGCCAGTAGGAGAGCCATTTATTGCAAATTGGATGTTCAGGGATTGTTGAGTGGGTGAGCATAAGTTGGTAGCAGATTTGATTTTCCTAGATATGTATGATTTTGATGTCATTTTAGATATGGATTGGTTATCTGCATATCAAGAGAAGGTAAATTGTTTTAGAAAAAAAGTGGTTCTTCAGATTTTAGATGGCAGAGAGATATGTTTTATAGGTGAATGACAAGTACTTTCATCATATATTATTTCAGCCTTGATAGCTAGTAGATCACTCAGAAAGGGGTGTGAAGCATATCTAGCATGTGTAATTAATTGATCCGTATGGAACTAAGCTCAAGGAGAATAAACAATGAAAGAGAAAACATACAAAAACTCTTCTACCATTCATTCTTCCCCTTTTCTTCTTTACAAATCCGATATTTAAACCAAAGACTCCTTCCTAACTAAGAGTCCTGACCTGTATAGATAAAACTTATCCCCTATTGGGATTACTTTGAATAACAAAGTTGTAACAGAGATGTCTACATCCGACGCATTCATCAAAAAAAAAACACAACAGAATGCATTTCAGACATGCTTCTCTTGGTATTAAGCATCACACACGAAGGAATAGATCTACACATGACAAAAAACTAGTGGTCGAGGTATGGAGGAAGCTCACGAGCCAATGGTCCGCATGTTAGCTTGCATGCAAACACTTCAGCTTCAGGTACTTTGACTCATGTTTGGGTCGACAACCTACATAGACATTTCAGCTCCGGTACTTTCGGAGATAATTTTAGCTCCTACAAAGCTTCTTACTTCGATGACGATCTGAAGAGTGGGCCACTCCTGAATTGCTATCACCTTGTCAGGGTCAATGCAAAACTCACCATCTCCCATCATGAAGTCGAGGTACACCAGAGAAGATTACCCAAACTCGCACTTCTTGCAGTTCAACTGAAGTCAGTGGTGCTTCAATGCCTCCAAGACCTTCTCTACGTGCCCCATGTGCTCTTCCTAGGAAGCTAAGAAGATCAGAATGTCATCAAGGTACACAAGGATGAAGTCATCGAGAAAAGGTCACAGCACATCATTTATCAGTCGCATAAATGTGGCTGGGCCATTGCATAAATCGAACGGCATTACAAGCCATTTGTAAAGCTCTTGTCATGTTCTGAAAGCGGTCTTCCAAGTATCCTCTTCTCGGATCTGCACTTGGTGATAGCTCGACTTCAAATCCAGCTTAGTAAAAATCCTAACATGTTGCAGCTGGTCAAGAAGATCATCAATGCAGGGAAGCAGGTAGTAATTTTAATAGTAATTTTGTTAAGTGTGCGATAATCGACGTACATCCTCCATCCCCTATCTTTCTTCGGCACCATCACCGTTGGTGAACTGCAAGGGGAGCTGCTCGGTTTGATAACACTGTTCTCGAGTTGCTTGATCACCTGCTGCTTGATCTCCTCATTCTCGATTATAGAGTTTCGATACATGTCAATGTTAGGCAGTGGTGCATCTGAAATGAGTTAGATCTCGTGCTCCACTACTCACCTTGGTGGTAGTTCCTGGGCCTCTTCAAAAGCTTAAGGCATTTGTCGAGGAGATGGGACATTCTGTCCTCCTCCTCTCCACAAGTTGTAGTTAATACAGGGACACTTTCAAAAATCTGAGCTACTGGATGGATCAGCAGTAGCACAAACTTTTGACAAGTATTCACCAATTATTTTGCCTGGCCAGCTGTCACCAAATCTACTGGTTGGTGTGTTCGTCCCTGGCTAATGATGAACTTCTTTCCATCCTTGGTGAGCTTATACTTCTGTGCTCATCGATGAAAATGAGCATTTCGTTCATATAGAAATGGACTATCTAGTATCATCTGATAGATTTTCAAGGGTACCACCTCATACACCACTTCATCGATATATCGATTAGTGATAGCAAAGTGAAGCTCGCGTTGTCGATCAACCACCTAGTCAACATCCTTTGTAATCCACCCCAGCAAATAGGGGTGTGGATGTGGCATCATCTCCAAGCCCAGCCTTCGCACAAGACTTGTCGAGATCAAATTCTTCTAGTTGCCTGTGTCAATGATGGCGTCGATAACCTCATTCTTGACCTGGTTGTTGAGGGTGAAGAGCTCTTCGGTGGCATCCTCTTTAGTCAATGGATTCGAGCCTATTCCTTGGGCCTAACCATCAGAGATAGGCTCGGATCAACTTTATGACCGGTTCGAGCCATTCGCCTTCACCTGTCAACACAGCCGTCGCTGTGTGCTTGGCCTTACTCTTCTCCCTTAGCCTTTTCGATAGTAGTTCCGGATGAAGCTTCCAGTACTTGTCCCTTGTGTGATCTGAATTTTACAATGATTGCAATATAGGTTACTTTTATCCGAAGCAGAGGAAGAGTTACCTTTTTCGCTTTTTTGTCGTGCTTTTAGCACGACTTGAAGGGTCCATTGGCATATATATCCTCCTGCATCTCCTTATCTCATAGGCTTATTCTTCAACATGATGGCCATGGCTGTTGTATTGGCATTGGGGATGTCCATCACCTTATATGGGGAAAGCTCTATCTGAATTTGCTGATGTAGCCCTGTATCATACTTTGTGAAGACATCTTCATTATCAAAGAAAATACCCAACGCCACTGTTAGGCACTGAAATTTAGTGGTGTAACCCTGCACCGACTGGTTTTGCCCTTGCCTCAAGTTGTGCCAGCATGTCCACTAATTCTGAGAGTACCCCATAGGGTAAAATTCTTAGCATAGAAGATCGTTGAACGCATTCCACCCAATCTCTACATCACTGTTGGAAAGAAGATATGCATTCCACCATGCTAAGGCATGGTTGGTTAGTTTTAATTGGGCAAAAGCCATCCGATCTTCACTATCATACCCATATAGGGTAAATAGTTCTCCAGCTGGTCGATTCAGGTGTCTAGCTTTTCAGCATTCATTGCACCATCAAAGGAAGAAATGTCAATCTTCTTCTCGATCCTAAATGGTAATCGCTTCTTGTCTACTCCTATAGGGTCGATGTCGAAGTCTTTCCTCAATGTACTTGCATGGTTCTATGAAAGCCCTTTTGTGGGGGGCACATGCACCTTCTCATCTTCCATGGCTACCGCTAGCCCATTGGTGGAGGAGGTAGCCACTGCTGGTTCTTCTCTATATTTTCACTCGAGCCATCATGGCTGTCATCAGATCTCCCATCTTTTTGATCTGCTCGGCCAACTCATTCATCGAATTGATCTCCTCTTGAGTACTCATCTTCGACTGTGGTGGTCAGTGGTGTCTTGTCAAGATGAAAGGAGATTCACCGATTGCTTGGTATGTGGACCTTGTGTTTATCATATACGACCTAGAACCGGTGCTTTGATACCAAAATCCTAATTCGTATGGAACCAAGCTCAAGGAGAACAAAAAATGGAAGAGAAACACACGAAACTCTTCTCCCACTCGTTCTTCCCTTTTCTTCTTTACAAATTTGATTTTTAAAATCAAAGACTACTCCCTAACTAAGAGTCCTGGCCGGTATAGATAAAGCTTATCTCCTATTTGGATTACTTTGAATCATAGAGTTATAACAAAGATGTCTACATCCGACGCATTCATCGGAACAGAACATAACAAAATACGTTTTATATGCGGTTCTCCTGGTATCAAGCATCATGCATGAAGGAACAGATTTGCACGTGACAAGAAAATTGGCGATCGAGGTATGGAGGAAGTTCACAAGCCAATGGTCTGCACGTCAACTTGCATACAAACACTTCGGCTCTGGATACTTTGGCTCAGATTTGGGTTGGCAACCTACATAGACATTTCAGTTTCGAACTAAGGTAACTAATAGTACTTGATCTGAGGTAACCGAATAGGCTCTCCCGATCGAGGTGAATATTCTGATCGAGGTGCAGCTTGGACTTGGCTCCTTCTTGGTTCAGTTTCCCTACTTGAATCTTCTCGGGTCATACCTAGCTGGTGAAATGGACATCTCCTGGCTTTCTGTCAAGTAGGATCATCCCCGATGATTAATATCGAAATAAGCAAGTCGAATTTAACAAATATCCCAGTGGTTTGTGAGTTTTCAGATGTTTTTCTAGAGGAATTCTCAGGGTTGCCACCAGATCGAGAGATAGAGTTTGGTATTGATTTGATTTTAGGTACCATATCAATATCCAGAGCTCCGTATCGAATGGCTCCAGTAGAATTAAAAAAGCTTAAGACACAATTACAAGAGTTACCAAATAAAAGATTTGTCAGATTGAGTATTTCATGTTGGAAAGCTCCAGTATTGTTTGTTAAGAAGGATGGCACAATGAGATTGTGTATTGATTATCGACAGCTTAGTAAGGTAACCATTCGAAATAATTATCCACTATCATGTATTGATGATCTATTTGATCAGCTTCAGGAGGTCAGAGTATTTTCAAAAATAAATCTCAGATCTGGATATCATCAACTCAAAATTAAAGAAGAGGATGTATCGAAGAGTATTTTTCGAATTCGGTATGGTCACTATGAATTATTAGTAATACCATTCTGTTTGACAAATACTCCAGCAACCTTTATGGGTTTGATGAATCGAATGTTTCAGCAATATTTAGACAGATTTGTGGTTATCTTTATTGATGACATACTAATATACTCTACAGATGAAGCAAAATATAAAGAACATTTAAGAATTATTTTACAGATACTTCGAAAAAAGCAGTTATGTATTAAGCTGAGTAAAAGTGAATTCTGGAAAGATAGGATAGTTTTCTTGATCATGTGATTTCTGCAGAGGGTGTATTGGTGGATCCATAGAAAATTGATACTATTACAAATTGAAAGACACCCATACTAATCTGATAGAGGTGAGGAGTTTTCTGGGTTTGGCAGGTTGTTATCAAAGATTTATTGAAAAATTTCCAATTGTTGCATCCCCATGACAATATTGTTCAAAAAAATATTAAATTTGAATGGAATGATGAATGTCAGAAAAGTATGAATGAGTTAAAGAAAGGTTAACTACTGCTCCAGTACTTACTCTCCCTTCCAGTGGTAGTGGTTATGTGATATACAGTGATGCTTCTCAAAAAAGATTCAGATATGTATTGATGCAACATGAAAAGGTAATTACATATATTCTAGATAGCTTAGACCACATAAATTGAATTATCTTGCTCATGATTTAGAACTTGCTGCAGTTATATTTGCTCTCAAGATATGGAGACATTATTTATATGGAGAAAAATATCAAATCTTTACATATCACAAAAGTTTAAAATATGTGCTAACTCAGAAGGAATTGAATCTTAGACAGCAAAGGTGGATTGAGCTCATTAAAGATTATGATTGTATAATTGAGTACCACCCTGGGAAAGCTAATGTAGTGCCAGATGTATTGAGCTGAAAATCTACAGTTATTTTGTCTCATATTAAAACTGTATACTTGCCATTGATGTTGGAGCTGAGGACACTGAATGCTAAGTTAACAGTAAAAGATTATGGAGCTTTGTTAGTTAATTTCTAGATTAGACCTACATTAGTTGATGAAATGTGTAAAGCTCAAGCTCAAGATCTTAAGTTAAGGAAGATTATAGATACTATACAGAATGGGCAACTGATAGTTTTACAATCAGAAAAGATGGCACTCTGATGTACAGGGTTCGTGTTTGTGTTCTAGAGATGGAAGATCTCAGAAGACAGATAATGGAGGAAATCCATTGCTCAGCTTATGCCTGCATCCAGAAAGCACCAAAATGCATCGAACTATCAGATAAAATTATTGATGGGATGTTATGAAAAGAGAGAGAGCTGAATATGTGTCTAAATGCCTGGTGTGCCAATAGATAAAAGCAGAACATCAGAGTTCAGCTGAGAAGTTGCAACCGCTTTTTATCCTTGAGTGAAAGTGGGACTACATTATTATGAATTTTGTGGTAGATCTTCTAAAGACAAAGAGAGGTAATGATGAAACATGGATAATTATTAATAGATTGACTAAGTCTACTCATTTTCTTCCTATCAAAACCATATTTATTCTGGACAGATTAGCAAAGCTATATGTTGATGAAATTATTAGCAGACATGAAGTGCCTATTTCAATTGTGTCAGATAGAGATCTTCGATTTACTTCATGATTTTGGCCAGGGTTGTAGAAGGCTTTGGGTATCAGATTGAGTTTCAGTACCACTTTTCATCCACAAACTGATGTCAATCAGAGAGGACTATACAAACTTTAGAGGACATGTTACGAGCAAGTGTTATGGAGTTTTCAGATGGTTCGAATGAACACTTGCCGCTAATGGAATTTGCATATAATAATAGTTATCATTCTAGTATAGGTGTCGCACCATATGAGACTTTATATGACAGAAAATGTAGGACTCCAGTGTGTTAGGATGAAGAAGGGAAAAAAGACTTTTGGGACTAGAGATAGTGCAGATCACTGCAGATCAGGTCAGATTAATCAGAAAAGATTACAAGCAGCACAAGATAGACAGAAAAGTATGCAGATCCAAAGCATAGAGAGGTGATTTTCAATGTGGGTGATAAGGTGTTCATTAAAGTTCTCCTTGAAATGTTATATTACGGTTGGAAAAAAAGTTGAATCCAAGGTATATCGGACCATATGAGATAATGGAACATATTGGACCAATTGTATACTGATTGGCACTTCCATCAGAACTTTTTCAGATTCATAGTGTATTTTATATCTCTATGTTGTGAAAATATATCTCAAATCCCTCCCATGTTCTATAGTCTAAGCCAATGAAATTGGAAGAAAATTTGTCTTATCCAGAGAAACCAATACAGATATTGAGCGAAAAAGAAAGGCAACTACGTACTTGAGTTATACCTTTGGTTAAAGTTTTTGGTAGAATTATAATACAGAAGAAGCTACATGAGAAAAAAAAGATGAAATAAAAATAAATATCCACATCTATTTTAGACTCAAGATAACAAATTTGGCATGAAATTCTTTTGCGGGGGAGGAAATGTAACATTCCAAATCAACACTATAGTAGTTTAAGAAACTTGCATTTGCACTTTGCATTTATCCATGTATGGCATAGCATTTTATCTATGGTTTATCTGAGCATTTAAACATTTAATTAGGTAATAGTAATGAAGTATAAATCTAGTTGTTAGTTAAGAAGGAAGGTGATTGGGGAATTGAGTTGATAATAGTGATATGAAAGCTGAATTCTGATGGTTATTGATCTTAGAATGAGTCAATATTTTGAGAAATATCTTAGATAATCTAAGTGTGATAATTTAGTGATAAATATTTATGATTAATAGCAATTTCTCTCACTTAGCCGGCTCAAATAGAGGGTGAGTTGACTAAGTCTCAAGAAGCATATCAAACAGAAAGTTGGAATTTCAAAAATTATGATGGCACGTCGATAGGTCGATCCAGTTTATGCTGAGTTGACTAAGTTTTAGACTGAGTTGGCTCAGTCTCAGGTGAGTCGACTAAGTTACAAAAAAATTTGAAAGCGAGGTTCAGTCGGGGTGATTCAAGTTAGGATTTAAAAATGATTTTTAAGGGGTTAGCTCAGTAGCTTTTTAATATAAGAAATATCTGGGGAAGTAAGCTATTTGTTGGCTTTTTATGGGTTAGACACCTAGCAAATTCTTCTTAATTTATTCCTTTCCATAACATTAGTCACCGGTCCCTGTTTTAGTTGGTTGAAGTTCTTTAGTAAATAGAAGGATTGCAGAAGGGAAGAGAATTTTCTCAGTCAAAATTAAGAAAATTTAGCTAGAAAGGATGGAATGGTGATAAACTGGTTTGAAGGAGGAAAATTACTGATTTTGGGAAGGCTGAAAACTGCTTGAGGATAGCAGAGTATTAATTATTAGAGGTAAGGATTCTAATCTCTAAACCAGATTTAAATTAAATTTCAATCATTTCTATAGATGTGATACTTTGGTAAATTAAGTTCTGAAATTAAACTTGAATTAGAGGGCGAAGTGTTGCCGCCAACCCATTTTCTGAAATTTATGAAGTATTTCAGTAATAAGTTGGATTTGTGTTTGGCTAAATTCAAGATAAGTTATGAAGGAAGAAAATAATGAAACTACTGGAATTTGTTGAATCTATGTGAAGATGTAGTTAACCCTAAGATAGGGTAAGCAAAGTAGAACCAAAGTAAGAGTTAAAAGGGCTAACGATTGAGTATAAAAGTAAAGCATGCTAATTGTATTCATATATCATGTAATATTGTGTTAATTAGTGTGTATCAATGTCATAGGAGAGGAAGAGGGCTCTTGGAGTGCTTTGGGTGAATCAAGCATTAAAGGAGTCCAGTAACTAATAGGAGGTGAGTGAATTTCCATCTAACTTTGGTATTTTCACTGTATTTTTGCTATAGAAAGATGTACTTTGAAGGACAAGTTAGTTTCTTATTATTTTACAGCTTATATATGTGTATGCAAGTAAGGAAACATAAATTTATCTTCTATTAATAGGTTATTTAAAATGTATGTATGTATATGTGTAATTAGTTGGACAACAAAGCATTTATAGTTTGAAATAGCTTCAAATCAACTTTTAGCATTTCAATATTTATCGAGTATATTTTCAACAGGCTATCCATTAGAGTGATCAACCTGTGGGTGTACCAGAGTATTAGCCGGTATCTCCTTGCAAAATATTATGCCTAGTAGGACTTAGCAGTATCAGATGAGCCATATCGACTGTCCATAGTAGGGATGCACTATGGTATATTGACAATAGCCCAGCTGACACCTCCTTGCGAATAATTATGCCTAATAGGACCCAGCAGTATCAGATGCACTGTATTGACTATCCATGATAGGGGTGCACCGTGGTATAGTCGGTGGTAGTCCAATAGTTTTCTGTTTTGATGATCATTTATATAGCTTTATTCATGTTTAACATACAAAGTTTTGAAAGCATATCGATTGTTTATGATGTGTGTATCATGAGTATTACCACTAATTTTTTTAATTCTCCCACTGTTAGATGGAGTACTCGCTCATTGGAACTTGAGTCTCATATGTGATTTTTTTTTCCTTGACAGGCCTAAAATATTATAGTTCAGCATAGAAGTTGCATCATCAACATCGTCATCAACAGTCACCCTAGAAAAGGTTGGTCATGTTAGCTTGTGAAGAATGTATCTTTGGGTTGTTATATACATGTATACAGGTGTACGAGTTGTATATGCCCATGTGTGAGAGAAGTATGTTGTGGCAGATGTTATGTGTTTAAATTATGTAACTCAAAAAAATGTTAAGTGCACTCTACTTTTGGACTGCATATACCAAGTTTAGTATGATACATAACACCTTGAGTTTGATTTTGAGAATTTGGAGTTAATTTGAAATATCTATGTTAGCAGATTAAAGAATGATTACACTAAGTGAGGACAGATTGTCGGTAGATGGATAGGGTTTATAACATTTTGTGAACCACGGTATAAGATGCTAATAAATCTAGTTTAGCTATTGTACCCTTGCCTGATTGAAGGGGTGGGTGCTACACTTACCATCATCAGTAAGAGTTGGGTAGAGTTAATGTTCTAAATCAAAATGAGCACTTACGTTATCTTTTATCTTCTCTTCAAGGTTCAATAATATACTAAGTATATTATCATAAACATTCTTCTCCATATACATGACGTCCAAATTATAACATAATTTGAGAGTTTTTCTATATGATAACTTGAAAAATATTTTTTTCTCTAATTATCAAGCAAAGTAATATTTGTCCGCTTCCTTTTTCTTATAGTCTTACCAAATGTCACTTGAAGAAGGCCACTTAACTATTCAAATACTTTATCTCTTAATAGTAGCTGTCAGAATTCTTTGATACCATCAAATGATTTTGCATTGTTTTGCCATGGATGATTAAGTATTAAGAAGCTATAAGTACTTATACAAAAATCTTATGCCCATTTTTAAAATAATAAGATTGCATATCCATGTTGCAATAAGGGCAAGTCAATATGCTTTTAATGCTCTAACTTGATAGATTAGCATAAGCAGAAAAATCATTAATAGTCTATAATACTACTTCATGTAATTTGAAATTATACTTTAATGAAGCATCATATGTTTTGACACAATTTTTTCTAACTCTTTAACTCATCTACCAGTGGTTGGAAATACATGTCAATATCATTTTTCGGAGCTTTTGAACTAGGGATAAGGACATCATGAAGTAAGAATTTTTTATGCACATCTAATGTGGCAAGTTATAAGGAATGAGAACAACTAGCCATGTAATATGAAAAGTGCTCATATTGCCAAATAGATTAAATTCATTACTTGCTAGACCAAGCCTAATATTACGATGGATTTGTAGCAAAAAAAGGTATTGAGAATCAAAATTTTTCATACCACAGAATCCATTGGATATCTCATGCACTCATCATGTTTAGAATTATCTTTATACCACTTTATTTCTGATGCTATCTTTGACGACATATACAACCTTTATAGTGGTGTTAAAGGAACATAATGTAGAACCTTTTGTGGAATCAACTTACCCTTAATATGCTTATCACTTACTTGCCCATCTTCTCTAGCATTAGTCTATCTAGAAACACCACATATCGGACATTGATGGGCCTGAGCATATTCTTCCAAAAAATAATAGAATCATTCATACAAGCATCTATCTTTGTATAAGACTTAAGGACCTTATTATTCATAGGGAATGCTTTTATCAATATTGTTAGTAAAACAACAAATACTATGTTACTTAAGCCATAAAGGTATTTAATATTCAACAACTCCATAATGAATGACAACTTGGAGAAATTCTTACAATTTGGATACAGTTGTTGCTTTGCTTCCTTTAATAATTTACAAATTTATCAGATTTCTCATTTAGATTTTTGGATCAAATATAGTAAATTCTTTTTTTCCTGTTGCACCATTTATCTTTTTGAGATTAATTTTGCTAGCATATCCAATATCATATAAGATATCATGTATGCGAATATTATGATCTTCAAACTCATTATCATTCTGACAAGCAACTTCAAATAACTCTTCTTCATGGTGATACCACTGCTTATAATCCCTTTTTATCCCCTTCAAGATCAAGTGTTCATAGACTTCTAATCGAGTATAAAAGGAAATATTATAGCATCCTTTACAAATGCAGTGAATCTCCATTTATATACTGGATTTGCTAAATGCAAAATCAATAAATTTTCGAACTCCTTGCACATATTGTAGACTTCATCCATGAATATTCATCTAACTTTTATCTATTGGCATATCTTCGATAAAATTTATTGATCAATTAGCAATCATACGTATTGCTTAGATTCAAAATTTTGAAAAAAATCCAATTTAAATAAGTAACCCTAGCTCTATTCTCTACTTTTTCAGTCCCTACCTAAATAGCTCTAGGCTTTCTAGATAGAGAGAGGTGGGAGTGAGAAGGTTTGGATATGAGCACATTGGGCAACCTTAAAAAATAATGGGGCTAAGTGATTGGCTCACTAAAAAATATGATTACACGAGATATTTCAATTTCTAGTAATACTAGATACACGACAATTTGAATTTAGAATATATTTAAGAATTTCAAATATTTCTAAGTGATCTTTGATGGATATCATAAAATCTAGACTCATTTTCTATAAAAGGTAGAGAGAGTAACATAATATAGAACTCTTTATATAAGTTATTTATGAAAAATTTTATTATATTATTTGAAGTTACACCATTTATTCTCTATATTTTTCTTTAAAACTCACAAAAATGTACTATCATTGATTGACCAGTAGCAAACTAAACAAACTGTTAAACATAAATCATTAGCAAGAAAGTTCTATCCTACTTTTGCGAGAGTAAGTTGGCAGTTTCAAAGTCTTCTTAATTTAGGATGTTTGGAAAACATCAATGTAAAATGTAGCACTTTCTTTTAAAACATGCACTACAAGATCGAATTGTGAATAAGAAAATCTCTATAAGTATCTAAGCGACATGGTTATAGCAAACCATTGGTTTTCCATGAAGACATATGGCATTTGAATAAGATGCAAGTTTTGTTCCTAAGGAAAGAAACCAAATCAATAACCTTGAAGCTTATATTTAAATTCTTATGAACTAAAAAATATATATCCAAAAATCATAAATTAGAATATAAATTGTAAGGCTTTTCTTGATCTAAATAAGCCTCGGTCTAAAATTTTGTTTCTCAAATTTGCAGCAAGATAATAGAGTAAATTATTCTAAAGTATAGATTTTCATTTAAGCATGTATTAGTTATTAATTATTGGTGAACATGGTGTATAAACTTTATACAATCAAATGTGGAATTCAAATAAAAGGCATGTCACTTACTTCAAGATGATCGAAATATTGCACAAATCTAGCAACCTCGGGATTACCTCTTCAAAAATCCCTGGGCAATATCTAGAGATCCCCTCAAGCATGCTCTATCATGGGAGTAGAAACCTTTAAATAGGAAGAGGTTAACTGATATAAAAATCTTCATTTTAAATTGTTCACTGATGAAATCAGGTAGCCATTCTTTGGCCAATCCCACCAGATTTAGGAAAGAAATCATGAAAAGTTTCTATGGAGAGAGAAAGAAGAACTCATGAGGAACTACTTCAGCGTTCTTCCTTTCTATTGTTTACCAGACATCCTTCCTCAAGCAGGGGAGGAGGCGTGCGTGAGGCACTAGAGAAAATAATAGCTCGAGGAGGATTGTGGTTAGGGGGTGAGTACAAAGAGGGTATCCATAGTGCTAAGTATAAGGTTTCATTTCTGTGGCATGAGCACGAATGCAAGGAGGCCGACAATATGACTTTTTAGTTCCTTCTCTTAATTTGAGAGAGAAGGGAGAATCATCGATTTGATTTTTTTCCCTTATTTGATAGGAAGTTCAAATCATAATTCATAGGTCTCCATGCTCAATAGGACTCTTTCCAGCAATTTTTTTCCTTATTTGATAAGAAGTTTAAATTATGATTCGTAGGTATCCATGTTTAGTAGGATTCTTTCTAGCAAGAGTCCTATATGGAATCAAATAATGTACATAGAAATTGATTTTTTTAATACAAAGTAAATTTTTATATGGTTACTATAAGATATATTTGCTATGTAAACTATTGTTTTTGTACATGCTATTAAAACTATGTCGCCATATAATTAAATTATTGAAGTGAGCCTAAAAAAATTCATCCATCATTAAGATATATGCATAAGTGGTACTGTCATGTAGTTGTAACAAATTAGTTCATTTTTTTAAATTAGCTTGCATAGATCAAAATTCATTAACCAAATAGCTAAAGATCCAAAATGTCATTGGCAAATCCGATTGAAAACCCTGGAACAAAGTCTTTCTCCTCATAGAAGAAAAATATACAATTTCATAATTAGTCTAACACATTTGAGCACCAGATCTAAGTCTATCTCATGAAAGAAGAAGAACGTTGCTTCCTCTCCTCATTCTTCAATGCATATTTATGGTACATGCCCTCTGAATCCAAATTCAGGCATTGAACTTTATACATAGGCATACTTGAATTAGGACTCAACAATAGAAAATATACTCGAAATAATACTCGATAATAAAAACCATATCAGAATTATACTCTTATAAGTATTGAAACTTGGCTAAAATTTGATATTTTCTCTAATAGAAACTTCATAAGAAAATCCAACAAAATCATTTATTTGCTTATTGAAGATTCTACCCACGAATCAACTGGCTTCTATGATGCTTCACATTGTCTAGTTGGTCGTCATACTTTCTAGTTAAGCCCTCTACAGTATTGTTAGTAATCATACTGAATGTACTAACAGAAAAAGTTTGTACCAATCAATATAAGATAAATATTTTCTATCCAAAAAAAGAAACTATTTAAATTTTAAATATATTTATGATTTATAAATATTTTTATGTCAATTCAAAATGATAATTACCAGTGTGAAAATAATTTTTTTCTTACACATTTTCAT
>KE505248.1:385665-402770 GCA_000441515.1 Elaeis oleifera
CTTACACATTTTCATTATCAAAAGGAAATTGCATACTACCTAAAGAATAATAATTAATACTAATGCTTTAAGATCAATTTATTTTACATTTAAGGAAAGAGGAAAAAATTCTTGTGAGCATTATATTAATAGTGACAAATGAACCCGCCACCAATATTCTTGGAACTAGTGATGATGCATGTATATCGCCAAAAATGCTCATGGTATTTATGATGGTAGAATTTTGCTGTTACTAATCACTACAATATTAATGATGAAGCTATTATCATTACCTATTATATATAGTATTAGTGGCGATGTATCCATTGCCATCACTAGTAAGAAAAATATTAGTGACAAAAAATCAAGTTGTCACTACAAAAATATTATTATTATTGACAATGTCTGATATTTGCCACTAAAAATAATTGTGCCATCAAAATTCTTTTATGCACCAACATGAATGATATATTAGTGGTGGCTTCTTTTGTGACTATGTATGATGTCGTCACTAACACTAAACATCTTGTGGTAAAAAGTATTGTCACTACAAAAAGTATTGGCATTAGTGACAACTTTGAACAATCGCCACAAAAAGCATAATATTAGTGATGACTCCAGCTAATTGCCATAAAAATGTTGTCATTAAAAGATGCAATCTTTAGTGTTTAGACTGAAGTTAGCAAGCATAGCTGACTTTAGATTAAAAATTGAAAAACTTTGGATCAGAATAAGGGAAGGCATGATCCTTGCCCTATTGCTTGCTGTGGGGGATAAGACCGCACAAATGATTGGGCACTGTGGGGCAGATGCAAATGGTTATTGGTCATTATGGACTGCTACAATTGATGAGTGGCCAGATTCAGCCCGACCTTATCCCATATAGAAACTCCTTTATTTAAACCCCATCTCCTTAGTTGATCCTCCATCAAAATCTCTATTGCCTCTCTCTCCCTTTCTTCCTCATCTTCGATGGCAATTGTGCCACCATAGCCAAGCACCACCACCCAATCAATTGTTCACCTTCTCTTTATGTTTCCTTGCCTTCCTTGTTTTGAGATTGGTTAGCTACCTTTCTATCGACATCGGGCACCAACAACCACGACCTATCGCCACCACCATCATTGCCATCTTCGGTGAGTCCCTTTCCCCCACTTATCTTTTTTTCCTTGGCCATGGATGCTACCACCAAGGCAGCAAGTGGCGATGCCCTTTCCTCCTCTCCCATTTTTTCTATGCATAGCCAAACCACCGCTTTAAGCGGTGGCCATCAATCCACTCCACTACCATCCCGATCACCCTAGCCACACCACCATCGAACCCCACCCTCTCTCCCCTTCTCTCTCCGTTCTCTCTTATAAAGCCACAGGAAGAATCCCAATTTCAACATGGGAAGAGAGGGTGGGGGAGAGAGAAGAGAGAGATAGAGAAAGAGGAAAAAACTAGTGTGAACTTACCTCTTAAATCATGACCCAATTTGATTAAGTTTAGACTGATTTCCTAGTAACCGACTCAAACCATCTAGATCGGGCCTGTAATCAGGCTTAGATCGAGGTCTAGATTGAGAATCTCCCTCTTCATCCTAATCATTTTCTTAAAATGAAGGCTAACAATATTGTAAATTACTTATATCAGAGCCTTTAGATGAGCATTGACCTTATAGATGGGATAGCGAATCGAAGACAATGATTGTTGGATCTGATTTATTTAAAACTGTAAGTTTCTTATTCTTAAAATTTTCTTAGTGTATATCATTTATTTCAACTAAATTTAAATATATATATATATTAAAATATTTAAAAATAAAAAATATTTATATTATGCATGCTCTCATGAAATATTATTCAAAATTATGAATCAAGCATAAGGTGTCACTTTGGCATGATTATTGTAAAATTATAAAAATTGAATTAAATTGATTTTTTATTTAATATCGCATGATATTTGGAAAGGATATTATGCATATTCATCTTTCCATAAATTTTAATAAAACTATTATTATTTTTTTAAAAATAAGATGTAGTACTCCGAATTTAAGATTATTATGAAATAAGTATGATGATGTTATGAGAATTAGTTATTATAGAAATTATGAGAAAAAATTTTCTAATTATACTATGATTTGGATTTAGCCAACGGGACTGATCATTGGCCATATGTTAGAAACTAGTTTCTTTTGAATTTAGCCAGTCAGGATAATTGCTAGCAGAGCTAGTTCTTCTAGATTTAACCAGTCGGAACTGATTACTGGCACACATGTCACGATGTTGATTGTGGCTGTGTAGATCAGAGTTAGTTTCTTTCTAGATCTAGTCAGTGGGGCTAATCACTAACATATACTGATAGATCATATATTTTATATTCAGGAACTAGTCTTCTAGGCCTTGTCACAAGACAAATCGTGGCCATAGTTACCAAAATTAAGAAATTTTTTTGTGTTTTACTATTATGCATGGCATATTTTGAAAAAGTAAGTTATTCATATATGCATCTTATTATTATCAAATTGCTAGGATTGAAATAAAATTTATTTTATGCTTGATTACTCAGAGATATTGAAAATCTACTGAGCCTATAAAGTTCACTTCCTTGTTTCCATAAGGATACAAAGCTTTGTGGAAACTCTAAGTAGAGTGATTTGAATCCATGGATGCATCAAGGTGAGCGATGGAGGGTGCTACTTGTACCTTCTTGGATCTCATGGTGGATTAGAGGAGATGAGTGATTAGAACCTCAAATCAACAGATCATGACCCTTGCTCTAGCACCATTTTATTGCTATTGAAATTGGTCTAGCTCAGATCGATAAGATAGATGGTGAGTTGGAGAGCTGAGGGTGACAAACCAAGAAGCTAGGAAGCTAGCCAGAGACCTTGGTGGAGTTGTGGATAGTTGGATCTTTGGTCTTACCTCTAAGAGTACATTGAAACACCATAAATAGAGAAAGTCTACTTGTTGGGGCTGTCTTGATGAAGCATCCTTTGCTACCCGAGTTAGATCATCTTAGCATAACAATAGAGATTCTGAGTGGAAGAAGGCAATAAGAGAGAAAAGTGTGAGAGAAGCCAGAGTCCATTGCAGGAGTTTGAGTCTAAGTGTGAGAGAAGGAGAGAGTCTCCTGAGTTCAAGAGAGTTGAGTCCCATTGAGACTATGCTCAACTTGGAACTATGAGATACTCTGCATGGGGTCTCCTCTAAGTGAGACTTCATAGGATTTAACTAGACTTGACTCACTTAAAGGGTCCCTAGGAAAGGATTTATACAAACAAGGGTCAGTAACCATTACAATCGATATCTTGGGATGTAGAGAGAGTTCATTAGAGATACTAACTCGCACGTCCAGGGGACATAAGATTTGGTGAGATATAAATCTTATGGTTAGAGGCATTGCTTTCCTGGACGTGGGATTTGGTGAGATATAAATCTTATGGTTAGAGGCATTGCTTTGCCATTGTGACTGGCCGTCATCAAATGGAGAGAAATTTTAATATCTCTGCATGCCTTTGGAATAGCCATGTGGCCGTCAAAACTATTTGGTCAAGCTGAAAGGCTGAGTGATCAGTTTGTGTCAGGCTCCGATTAGTTGATAGTACCACATTAGGCAAGTCAAATCTAAGATATATTACCTATCTTAAAGAAGAAATTTAAAAGTCAAAACTTCTCTTACTAATAAAGTTGATAGTTCTATAATTTAAATAAAGCAATGCATTCTTTTCTTCCTCATTTTCAATATATGCTATTTATCGATATATATTGTATGGTTAGTTGATGTACATCAAGTAAATTAATCATCAAGCAAATTAATATATATCTTTAGAAAAATTGATATACAATTTTTAGAATATAAAATTTACTAATACACAGCACATGACTAGATGATACATACTTAGTAAATTAGTCATTTAACAGTACGATATATATCTTCAAGCAAATTAATGTATAGTTTTTAGAACATTATATTTACCAATACATACTATATAGTCAGATAATATATGTTTGTTGATTTTTTGATACATATTGCAAGCTTTTTTTTGACACAAACCCAATAGCTACATACTTCCAGATAAAATTATGATTTGGAGACAGTATATTGATTTATCTGGAGGTGTATATTAATTATTATTGGTATATATTAAAAAATCTTATAGTATGTATTAGGAAGTTGACAAGTATGCATCATTTGGTCATATAGTATGTAATGATGGATATGATATTCCAGAAACTTTGTATTAATTTATTTGAATGTATGTATTAGATTATTAAATGATTAGTCTTTTAAACGTGTATTATTTGTTCTTGTATTATATATCATTAAATATTATATTTTAAAATTTTGTACTCATTTATTTAGATGTATATTGATTTGTTAGATGATTTATTTATTTGATATATATTATTTAATTATATAATATATAAAATATATTTAAAAAATAAAAAAAATATTACACATGATTTTTTTTTTCAAAATTATTAGTTTGATGACTCTATTGGTGGAAGTTTCTATCATTCAAAAAATATGATAAAATAGGAAATTCAACTATATTCCTTCTCTAGCAGGAGAAATTCCTAATTTTTAAACTTCTATCCTTCGACAAAATAGAAACCCACCCATATTTCCTTCTGGTGCTCGCCGCGGTCCCTGCTCTTTTCCATTTTAAACCTGAGGGCCTCTCGACGGGCAGCGTACGCGGGCTCTCTCCACTCCTCTCTCACCCGTCTCTTCGAATCGCCGACCTCGGCGGTCGCACGGTTCCACCATGGCCATGGCCGAGCCTCTCGTGAAGAAGGATGACGATCGGGATTATGAAGGTCGGTTTCCAAACCCCAGTTTCTCCCCTCCTCTCTGCCGGTCTCTGTTCTGGAAGCGATTTCGCCGATGAATCGGCTTCTACGAGATTCCCAACTGGTAGATCTCTCAGATCAATTGCTTCGGATTTCAGATTCATGGTTCTTGGATGTGGAATGCGGGCAATTGATTTGGTTTCGCGAGATCTGTCGTTTCTACTGTTATGCGGACGAGATTAGGCTTCTTCTTGTCAATTCTCTTCTAATGTGGGGATCATTGCCTTCAGATCCGAGGCATCTCGGGCGAGATCCCAGTTTGTTGAGGATAATTGTGTCTGTTTCATTGAAACTTTGCTGTTTTGAGGAGTAATAATGGTGTTATTGTTGTTCCTGTGTGGTAGATTACTCTCCGTTTCTGGGTGTTGAGAAGGGTGCAGTCCTTCAAGAAGCTAGGGTTTTTAACGATCCTCAGCTAGATGCCAGAAGGTGCTTGCAGGTTAATAAGCTACAAAGTCTTCGATTTGTGCTTAAATTCTAGATCTCTGTTATTTTGTTATGCGTGTACATAACTTATAAATGAGTTGTTCGACCTTTTTTGGGTAATGTAAAGGTTATCACAAAGCTCCTGTATTTGCTTAATCAAGGAGAAACTTTTACCAAGGTTAGCCTTTGATGTTATTGATCTCTTTATGCAACTATGTTGGGTTGTTGGATTGCTTACAGATTCATGTTTGAGCTATTGTGGACCTTTCTCATCAAAATATTGCAGGTTGAAGCCACAGAAGTATTTTTTGCTGTGACAAAACTATTCCAATCCAAGGATACTGTGTTGAGGAGAATGGTTATTTGATGATCAAGGAACTTTCCCCATCGTCAGATGAGGTTGGTCGTATAACTTCTAAGCACCTCAATTTCTATATCTAACATCTATACGATAATTTGGTATGGACTAATTTAATTGTACGTGGAAGGTTATTATGGTCACAAGTTCATTGATGAAAGACATGAATAGCAAGAATGACATGTATAGAGCCAATGCTATACGTGTTCTTTGTAGAATTATTGATGGCACCCTTCTTGCCCAAATGGAGAGATACCTGACGCAAGCCATTGTTGACAAGAACCCTGTTGTTGCCAGTGCTGCTCTTGTTAGTGGTATTCATTTACTTCAGGTATGGTGGTGTGTTTCCTGGTCACGAGTGATAAGTTTGTTGCCTAAAGCAACTTCTTACTTCTGTTTCTTTTATAAAATAGACAAATCCAGGAATTGTGAAAAGATGGACCAAAGAGGTACAGGAAGCTGTCCAATCAAGAGCTGCTCTTGTACAATTTCACGCATTGGCTCTTAATCACCAGGTGCAATGAATTCTTTTTCTCAGTTGCCTTGATCAAGTTGCTAAGAACTTCTGGACCTTCAATAGTATGGACTAAAACATTTTTGAGGAATTTCAGAAGATTTTGATGTGCAAGCATGATCATATAATTTATTTAAATCTTATTCACTGATATGCTTAAATGGCTAATGGTAGTGAGAAATTGGAGCACATAATTTTAGAATAAATAATCTTGAGAATTATGTGCAGGATACTATTGGTGTATAATAGAATTAAAGTGCATGTTAGGCTATAATTGTCACTTTGAAATTTGCTCCTGCTTCCTCTTTGTTGGGTGTTTTTCAATACATGGACATTGAAAGGCTAAAGAAAATTGGAGCAGATGGTTTGGCATGTTAAGTTGGGTCTTGGCAGAGAAAATTTATTCTCTCATCCTGCTGCTTGCTCTTTGACCCCTTTTAACCTCCTAGTATGAGCATATCATCTAGTTGGTTTTGATGTGAGGCATGGTTTATGCTGGATTGATTAGTTTTAAATTTTCATTTACTAATTACTGGCTGGTCCACCTTTTTTTTGGTTTCTTTAACATCCATGCCTTGCAGGTTCCTTAACGGTACCTCCATCAAATGTTAAATTCATAGACTACATGATCTCTTAGTTTGTTACCAAGATTCTACTCCAGTTTTTTTTCCATGCTCTGATGTTGTTAAACTTATGTTATCCGAGTTATTGTCAAGTTTTCCCATGTCAATTCAAAAAGGAGATTGTAATAAAACAGTCTTTTGTCAGATATACATCACTTGTTCAATGTTCTGAGAAACCTCTTGGATGTACATATTAATTGCATATTTTTTTAACTCGCAGATACAGCAAAATGACCGCTTGGCTGTTAACAAGCTTGTTACCAGCTTGACTAAAAGATCTCTTCGCTCGCCCCTAGCCCAATGCCTTCTAATTCGGTATACTAGCCAGGTATTTCTCTCTTTCTTTAATAATATTGAAGCATATGTGGTATATGGGAAACTAAAGGGCATATCTTCAGGTGATTAGAGAGTCGAGTATGCACACGCAAACAGGGGAACGTCCTTTCTTTGATTTTCTTGAAGCCTGTCTGCGACACAAGGCAGAAATGGTGATACTTGAAGCTGCAAGAGCAATAATAGAGTTAAGTGGTGTGACCAGTCGAGAGTTGACACCTGCAGTCACAGTTTTACAGTTATTTTTGAGTTCATCCAAACCAGTTCTTCGTTTTGCTGCTGTTCGCACTTTAAATAAGGTTGGCTCTTAATGTTCTATCCTGAAAGGGCACCTGATTATACCTTTCTTCTATATTGTGTGGACAAGGTTTTCGGCTGATTCGAGTAAATTCAATATATGCAAATATTACTAGTGATTGAGCAAGAGTTGGACATGCCACATTGGATCTTGTCATCATCTAGACTCTTTTGATTGCTCCCTTTGTTCTGTCCTTATAATGGAATTTCCAACTAGCTACTAGTTTAGTTTCCAAAAGGAGTACTCAGCGAGTTTCATGAAGACACTCATTTATCATGAAAGTGTCCCTATCAAATCTGGATTGGCATTACCAGCATGTGGTCAGGATCCCAATGTGTTTTGATGTTTCCATAACTTTCCTTAGCATGTTATGTACAACTAAACTTCTATAACCATATAGATAGTCATTTGTAAGTGTTCCACTACTGACTTCTGAAGTACTTTGACTATGCATATATGCAAACAATTAGATCTGTAAATTCTAAATTAATGAAGATAACTAGTTTATGACTCATTCTGAATTATTTATTTCATTCCTTGTTTCTTTTTTAAATGAGCTATCATTGAGACATAGTAATATGTTCCTCACTGGGTTTGTTTTCTGCAATAGAAGATAAATTATGTTTTGCTTAGTGAATTTCCAAAACTATCTCAACTAGATACTGTTTGGTTGGGTTCTGTATATATTCAGTGGATCAACATTTTATAATTTGATATACTTTGTTGTTTCTCTAATGATGTCTTTCAGGTGGCTATGACACATCCTTTGGTAGTTACCAATTGTAATATTGACATGGAAAGCTTGATCTCTGATCAAAACAGAAGCATCGCGACTCTTGCTATAACAACACTCCTAAAAACTGGCAACGAATCAAGTGTAGATCGCTTGATGAAACAAATAACTAATTTCATGTCAGATATTGCTGATGAGTTCAAGATTGTTGTTGTGGAAGCAATAAGATCTTTGTGCCTGAAATTTCCTCTGAAGTACCGTTCACTGTATGCAACCTCAATTTGTACAACCTTTGGATTCTTTCTTGTCTTTAAAGGATAGCACAATTAATCATTTACTATTTTTATATGTTATCCAGGATGAACTTCTTAAGCAACATTCTTAGAGAGGAAGGGGTTTTGAATATAAGAAAGCAATTGTTGATTCTATAGTCATCCTTATCAGAGATATACCAGAAGCTAAAGAAAATGGCCTGTTTCATCTCTGTGAATTTATTGAGGATTGTGAATTTACATATCTGTCAACTCAGGTAACTATTATTTAATTCACTGTTCTTTTCTTACTGCTTTGACAAAGCTGTTCTGTTGTTTGGTGACTGCACCAACATTTATGGACTCATCATGGTTTTATTATGGTTGTGTGTCCTAAGTTATAAAATAAAATATGGAGCCTAGATTCTGCAACCAAAATTTAGAAATGCCTCCGAGGCTTCTCTGCATCATTTATACCAATGATGCCACATAGAAGCAAGGAACAGTCATCTCTGAATGGAATGGGCAAGCTCAGCATAGAAGAGGAGCCCATCATAGAAGCCAGTAGCTAGTAGTGACAGCTTCTGAGCTTTCAACAGGAACATGACTATATGTAATGTGGTCTTATTTCTTGATGCTTATTTTAGCTTAAGATGAATGCAATAAGGATTGAATGAACTTGAGCCATGAATCTTATGTGATGACATTCCTACTCATGCATAGGTGTTTTAGATTTCACTATAGGATCTCTCTTACTCATAGTTGCATTTGCCAGGAATGCCACACCCAATAGTGGAGTGATAGTGTCAGATTGAGATGCCATCATGAAACATCCTCAAACCTGAATGAATCATAAATTGATTAATAAACCAACATTACATAGATGGGGCAAGAATTACTTAATTCTTTCAGGAGAAGAATTGTTATGGATCTCTGCATAAATGATATTGAATTAAAATTCTAATAAGTGGCCACATTTGATGCTACTAGGTGTTTCCATACTCTCTCTGATCTGTTTAGTTGATTTGATTATTGACTTTGTTAACATGTTACTTCTAGATACTTCACTTTCTGGGAAATGAAGGGCCAAAGACATCAGATCCTAGTAAATATATACGTTGCATTTATAATCGTTTGATTCTTGAAAATGCCACTGTTCGAGCTAGTGCTGTGAGTACGTTGGCAAAGTTTGGTGCTTGGATTGATTCATTGAAGGTGCTGCACTGATCCAAGTTCGTTTCCCTATTTAATTGCAAGTCTGTCTAAATTCTTCCCCTCTTTATTTGCAAGTTTCTTCAGCTGATGAGCCAAACATGTTTGTATCTGTTATGGATATGTTTTGCAGCCTCGCATATTTGTTCTTTTGAGGCGTTGCCTTTATGATAGTGATGACGAGGTAAGCTTAAATTTAGAAGGAACCTCAGTTTCTCTTCATAATTTATAAATCTAGGCTGCATGGTTACATTGGCAAGCTTTTGTCATCTAAATTTATCAGCAGAACCTTTTCTTATCTTCATTGTCATTCAGTGAAAATCACAATTGTTTATAAATAGACATGCTTCAATGGCATATGCAATGGACGCAAATATATGGTAGCTCAGACAAAATTCTACCATCTGAAATAGATTTTGTGATGCATACCAGATTTTCTTTCTACAATTTCTGCCACAACACTCCATCTTTCATTTTATTTTGAATTGCCCTCTTTCATGGATTAGGATGCATAGTAAAACCCTTGCTAGGCACAACTGTTATAAAGCTGATCTCTATAATTGTTGGATAAATCTGGTTCATAAAGATTTCAATCATGACTCATGACCATGTTTTTATGTATGAAGTTTTTATATCTAAAAAACTGATTGAAATGGTCTTCATTTTTATCTATTTTAATTACCATAGGTTCGCGATCGTGCGACACTTTATCTCAATATGCTCGGAGGTGATGCTTTGGCTGGTGAAAATGACCAAGATGTTAGAGAGTTCCTCTTTGGTTCATTGGATGTGCCACTTGTCAATTTGGAAACAAGTTTACAGAATTATGTAAGTGTCCTCAGAAACTTGGTAGCTGTTGTTCTGCCATCACCTTATTTTCTTAATTGAAATGCAGGAGGCTTCTGAAGAACCTTTTGATATATCAACTGTTCCAAAGGAAGTTAAGTCGCAGCCTCATGCCGAGAAAAAGGCTCCAGGTAAAAAGCCTACTGGTTTGGGAGCTCCTGCCACCAGTCCGACATCGGCCGTTGATGTATATGAAAAGCTTCTTTGTCTATTCCTGAATTTGCTGGCTTTGGTAAACTCTTCAAGGTTACTCATTCTGACTCTGTCCCAAAACACCCCCTGCCCCCCAATACCTCCTTCTTCAGGAAAGAAAAACTCTTCTCTCTTCCATCCCGCCTGCAACTTTTAAAATTTTCTGATTGATATATATAGTGCATTGAAATATTTTGTTCTTTTCCTCAGTCATCTGCACCTGTGGAGCTGACGGAATCTGAAACAGAGTATGCAGTTAATGTTGTCAAACACATTTATGATGGGCATGTTGTATTCCAGTACAATTGTACAAACACCATTCCTGAACAGCTACTTGAAAGTGTAACAGATATTTTCCAGTATAAATATTTCTTGTTCATCGTCATTTTGAATCCTTTTCATTTGTTTCCATCTGGCAATATTTCTAGGTCACTGTTTTGTTGATGCTTCTGAAGCTGAGGAATTTTCAGAAGTTGCATCAAAGCCTCTTAGAACCTTGCACTACGATTCACCAGGGCAGAGTTTTGTGGCTTTTGAAAAGCCAGAAGGTGTTCCTGCTGTGGGGAAGTTCTCAAACTTGTTGAAATTCATAGTCAAAGAGGTACTTTTAGAAAATTTAAGATTACATTGTTTACTGCATCCTTTTGTACAATGTTTATGCTGTATGAGATCTTGTCACAATTTTTTAGCTGATGAGTGATGAAAATAAACGCATGGTAATAGAAAGTTTACACAGCTGCAAGGTTAAATTGTATTTCATCACTAGCTCTGCCTGCCAATTGAAAAGGAATAGGAAAAATACAAATGCACTTGTAGTTTACCTTTCTCTTCCAAATGTTTGCAAAGACACTTGTCTCCTTGTGATGGTGAACAAGAGTTTTAACCCTGCTTGGATTTTGATTGAAACAGCATCAGTCCAAGCTTCCAAAATTTGGTTGGTGTTCAGTTATCAAAGAGACTCTGTTCTACATTTTTTCTTTCAAAAAAAGTATTATTGTCTTAACTTTTTAATAAACAAGAAATTTATTTTTGGGGTAAATATTAGAGCATTTTGCTGGTTTTAATTTATCTCTTTCTTATAGGATTTTTAACCTGTCTTCTGTCCTGGGTGAGCAGCAAGAATTTGGTAACAAATATGTGGTTCATGATTTATCAAGACTTATGATATATAGATTTTGTTTTGATCAAAAGAAATAGTTGTATGAGGTAAACAAGATCTAATTTATAACCACAGCGATAACCAAGAAACTTTGTCATGTATTTAGCTTTTTACTTGCTTTAGTAATCTATCCTTATTTATAATTCTGTGCACGTTTTCTAAAAATTCCTCCCTCTTTTAGACCCTAAGGGACATACCTAAGCTCATTTATGTATCAGTGGATTTCTTATTGGGATTGGTCGTGAACTGAGTCAATCTATTTCCTCAAATTCATCTTCTACCTGTTCAACTCATTGAATATTTCTTGCCTTCCCATTTCATCATTTTCTCCATTTTGTTTAAAGGTGAGTGGTACCATTGGCACCATGATTTTTCCCTGTATAGTTAAGTGGTCCATTTGAATATAGCAAGACATTGCCAGAAACACAAATGATGTGCAGGAAGCCAAAACCTATTATCCTGGTCCAAGAAATTGACTCCATCTGAAAGTGCATCTCTCATTTGTGTTATTGACACCTATGTTATACATAACCTTTCATTTAACCTGATACACAAACCCAAACTCTTTAAATGGATATTGATATGACACTTAGATAAGGATTTCCAAGAGAAATATTTAGATAGTGAAAGAAACACTTCGATGCAATGAGTCTGAGTCCATGTAACAGAGATTGGCACTTGCTCCTTTACCTCCTGGAAGGAAAAGGTTTTACATGCAACTGAAATCTTGATTTTGGCATTAAGCACCACCACTGGAAATCAAAAATCACATATTTAATGGTATTTAACCTATGCATCATGGGGATGCAAAAATGAATTGATGGTTTCCATTGTGCGACTGTGCTAAGATACATAATGAGCATTTAAATTGAGAATCCACCCTATTGATCATGATCTACACATGTTAGAATATATATAGATTGAAATCAAAAGATATAATGCTATGATCATTGCAAAACATGGTTTCATATTTTTTTTATCCATTCATTTTGTCCGTATGATGCATATGTTTGAGACCAGCAAAATACTTGATTCTTGGATTCTAGGCATTTTTAGTGGTATAGGTCATGGTCAACAGTGTGGATCTTCACTTTGGATGTCCCATTATTGATTTTGGTGTTGAGAATAGTAAATGCTATCTTAGAGAAGCAAAATCTATCTCTTAGCATAATATAATAACATAGAACTGTTTCTTATTTATTTATTATTTTTCTTAAACTTGTAACTTACTTGCCTGGTTGCTAGTACCCTGTAAAATTCGTGATCCTTTTTCTGGAAACCCCCAGTGAAAAAATTCAACTACAACCCCCTATAAAAGGCCTATAAACGGTACTATTTAGCTGGTTATGGTGTTAATGATCATTGAGAAAATTTGATGAGGCAAACTGATTTTCCCTAGAATCTCAAGTGAAGTAGAATTGGATAGATCCTGACAAATAAACATGAGTGGAAATGCCACCTTGCAACCAGTCTTTAGGAAGAAAAAAAATAGCCTTTAATGCATGCTCTATAAAAGGAAGGATCTGTTAACATCCAAAATTTTGACTTTAAAGGATTATGAGCTTCACCTTGGTTACATTTTGTCCATCGACCTCAATTTGACTTTAAATTGCATTCATGTTATCTCATATATAGGAAGGCGTGGATACTCAGGTTGATTTCAGCTTCTATTTTTCTTTGGAAAAAATCTAACCATTATATGGGAAATTCATATTGCTGAAGGTTGGAGGAACTGGGCTCTCTTGATTGGATCTACCATGTCTAACCTACCATTTCAGCTGATCCTTTGGTCCATGTCCATTCTCTCTTACCTCCACCTATGTCCTACATAGTGCTCAATTTCCTGAATACTTACTTCCTTCAAATTCCAAAATTGGAACATGGGATTGCCATCCACTTCTTTCTCATCTTGATCACCCCCATCTGTTACAAGGCTGTGATTGACATGGGATAAGTTAGATAACAGATCAGCAGTACCCATGTGGCTGTTTCAGATGCACTAATTTTTCAAATCCTATGATGGTGTACCTTAAGGTGGGTGGAGGTGAATGAGATGGGAATGTGGGTGGGAGGCCTGTGGTGGCTATGGGTTTTACTCTCTCTGGACCCTCTTCTTCCTCCATCAATTTCCACCTATTGTGCCTATTGCCATAGATAATGACTACAGTCTCTGTATTAGTTCATACTATAAAATATAATGGGTGGCCCCTTGCAGTGCCTCAAATATACTAAAGAACAGGAAAAATCTATCTAAAAGATCATGAAGACAGGAGTTGATTTGTGGACATCACTGTTAGTGTTTCTTGTAGCCATTTTATCTGAGCTAGGCTGAGCAAGGTCAATTTTAAGGACGTTGTGCATGATGTTGATGGTTAGTGGACATGCTTCAGGTCGATCCAGCTACTGGGGAAGCAGATGAAGAAGGTGTTGAAGATGAATACCAGCTAGAAGATCTTGAAGTTGTTGCAGCAGATTATATGCTGAAGGTAGGAGTCTCCAATTTCAAGAATGCTTGGGATAACATGGGTGTGGATCGTGAGCGTGTTGATGAGTATGGACTTGGTGTCCGTGAAAGCTTGGCTGAAGCTGTTAGTGCTGTCATCAACATTCTTGGCATGCAGGCTTGCGAGGTAGGTTGCCTCTTACTGAAACATTGTCCAATGGTAAACCTAGAATTCAAATATGACTACATATAGCTGAACACATTAAATGATGCCTTTATGGGTTACTTCGACACATCATCAAATAGTGCATATCTGAATGTTCTTTTTCTGGTTCTTTTATTCTGTTATTCTTTTGCAGTTTGAGAGCTCTTATTGCCCTCGATTCAGTTGCATGGCTATTTCAAAAATTTCCTTTCAAAATCTGGCACAAAACAAGCGTTGACTTAATTGTTAGAACTCAATGCTGCTTAAAAAATCTGAACAAATATATGCATTCAAAATTCTCATATATTGATCCATCATATTTTCACACAAGAAAAGGTGCATTCCAGAATTTTTTGAAGCCTTTAAATTTATTTCTGTTGTCTATTTTTTCCTGATTTTTGAAGGAAGTAATCATGATTTAATTGATCATGTCTGTTTCTGGCAGGGAACTGATGTGGTTCCAAGCAATGCACGTTCACATACTTGCCTTTTGTCCGGCGTATTCATTGGTGATGTGAAAGTGCTAGCTAGGATATCATTTGGGATTGATGGTCCTAAGCAAGTGGCTATGAAACTTGCAGTTAGATCTGAAGATCAGTCTATCAGTGACACGATCCATGAAATTGTCGCTAATGGCTAATGCTAATGCTATCAAAATTTCACTTCTCCACACAAGATGGATGATTTTGAGGATCTGTTTTCTGAGTCAGGATTGATACAACATAATCATAGCAGCCAAGTGAAGGAAGAACATGCAGTTTCAACCTTGAAATGGGTTTTGAGTCCACTCTAAGATGAAGATGTTACTATTTTTTGAACTCCAGGATATTTTTTGTTGTTCAATGATGAATGATATGGGATTAAGTTGTTACACCTTCTGAGACTCTGATGCTGTGTTCTACCATACTCGGATAGGGAATACGTTACGACAAACCTTTTCTACCAAATGAATAGGATGTCTAGTTTGGATGCTAGTTATTGGTGTAGATATTAAAAGCAGATGTGAAAATGGGTGATCTTTCCTGTTGTTACATGTGAATTTAATTCGGAACTCACTTCTGATGCTTATGGATGATCTTACCTTTGCTACAAATTATGTGAATTTAATTCGGAATTACTCCTTGCTGATGCTTAGAGAAGTTTAGACTTTGTATTTACCATCAGTCTGGTAAAGAAGAGCTCCTGGGGATTGTAGTCATTTCTTTCAGGAAGCTGGCAGATAAATGTTACTGCTCCTGATCTTTGTAAAGTTGTGCATGTCATTAGAGCTCCCAACGGATCTATCACCTGTTCTCACTGCGTCCATTTAAGCTAGAAATTGGCAGCTCCCTTTGATGTATGTGACTCGTGAGCAATTTGGGATGTCAATGAGTTTGGGTTGAGGCAAGGCAACTACAGAAGACTAGGTGGTAGGTCTGACCTGAGGCTCTGGGATTTAGATCCACTGAGTTGTATCACAAGGTCCTCCTGGACAGTGGCAACAGCAATAACTGTATCCTAATCAAATTTCCATTCTAGAGGATATCTTATCTGGTTCGCAAGACTTATCATTCTTTCCTTCGTTCTGTTGTCTCTTACCAACACTTCATTCTTCATATTCTATGTGGTGGCAGCTACGATGCGTTTTGTCTCTGTATGTGTCATGTTGTACAAACATCGTCCTTGTTTGTGGAAACATTATCTCTTATAAATTTTACATAGACCCAACTCAATTAAATAAAGCAATACTTGTAACGATCAAATGACTCAATTAATCAATTAAGACTCGGTTTCACTCAACTACTTGGTAATTTGCGACGTCCAAAGCTTGAGTTCGGTGATTTCATCATACTTTTGGCTATGTGGGAACTCATCTCAAGTGCTTGATTTTTTTTTCCCTTCTTTGCTAAACTTTATTATGAATTCTCATCCATGGATTTTGTAGTTAGTGGCTGATTGTAAGCCTTTGATAGTTTTGCTGCTTCTTGTTGTATGCAGTCACGTAAACAAAAGTAAATACCTATGAGAGCCATTCTAAGGATCTTTATAAGTTATCTCTGATATCAAAGAAGATTTGTTTGGAAATTAATTTCCTTTACGTTATCATTCTTCTTCACTAAGACTTTTAACTTTGAGTCAATTTTCTTCGTTAACTTGCCCTTCAATTCTTAGAATATCTTGGACAGCTAATTCAGTTTGTGGTGGATTCTGTGGTGCGTCATGTTTGTCTTTGGTTGGCTGGACTCTAATGTTCGTCGGAGAAATTTTGTGGTGCCTCCTTTGGTGTCTCTCACTTTCAATTTCTTATCATGGCTTTGTCACGTTTTGACAAACACTTTTTAAGACGCATTCAAAAAAAGATAACACTTTAAAATTATGGGAGCTTCAATACATATGGAAACCTTTGGACTTGAAATGTTGCAGTCTATTCCATTTAGCTTTGATTCTTGAGAGAGATTGTTCAATAGCTAACAAAGTGTTCAAGTTCATCCAGCCTGCTGAAAATTTTTGGTAAGAGTTCATTGTGTTAGAATCCATAAATTCTTCTAGCTATAACTGTTGGGTAGATGTCTCGTCAGGACACCACCTCTCAAGATCTTTTCGGTACCGTACGATGCAGCAGAAAGAAAGAAAAATAAAACAAAACAATCAAAATACGTAGATCAGCCACAAAAGGGCTCACCTCCATGGAGCTTGCAAACTTCACTATGAA
>KE505249.1:29321-50663 GCA_000441515.1 Elaeis oleifera
TGTTAAGAGGTTTGATAAATTCATCTATCAAATTTGAAGGGATAGGATAAAAAGGTAAGTAATCTCGACACTTCTTACTTACTTTTGAAATTATTAACTATTTTATTATGAAAAAAATATTCTATATTTTTATAAATAAAGATCAAATATATACATTATAAAATTTATGATTCATAATAAAATAGTAATTTATGAATATTTTAATATGAATGACTTTTTATGAAATATGAACTTCATATTTATAAAATGTATGTCTTGTTATAAAAGGAATGATTTCATAATTGTTTTACTATTAATAATTATTTATGGATAATAAACTTTATGAAATTATCTAGTATCTTATTTATGTATAATTTATTAAAAAAATATGATTTAATAAAATATTATTTAAGAATGCCTATCTTAAGAAATATGAAAAAAGTTCTCAGATAGCTATGTACGATCCTACCAATGGATAATAGTTATTGACATATAATCCTATCAGTGGATAATAGTAATTGGCATACGACTCTGTCAATGAGTAATAGTAGTTGGTATACGATCCTATCAATGGATAATAGTAATTGGTATATGATTATAGCCTTGTCACGGGTATAATAGTGACCTTAGCATTTAGTTTGAGAGAATTATTAAGAATCATGATATAAAAAGAATAACAAATGATTTATGACTTTATATATGAAGTTGATATAATTTATGAATTTATTTATGCTATGCATCGAAAACTATTTACGTAAATTGCATGATTTATTCGTATATAAGAACATCATTGATTTATGATATATTGTTATTATAAAATTTTATGTTTTAATAATAATCATCTTCTTTAAATAATTTATTGATGCATGTATAAATTTATACTTGATCTAGATAAGATAGTGTAAGGTTTACTTATTGAGCTGGTGTAGCTCATATCTTTTCTTTTCTGTCCAGACAAATAAGGTTAGGGAGCAAGGATGATCTAGGTTGGAGGGTCAATACCAGTGAGCATGGAGATTTATAGTTGAAATTAAATTTATAAGATTATTATGGATTTATAATCAACTACTAATGAATTTTGAACATGGATTTGATATTATCTTTTGGATTTAGTCGCTCTAAACCAATATTGGTTTATTTACTTGATGAAAACCAATATTGATTTATTTACTTAATGAATAATGAAATTAAATCTTTTATTATAATTTATTTTTGATAAATTTTAGCTGATTATGATTGATTGACTTCGTGTTATCATGGGTCTCATCCCTCGATAGCATGGCCATATTATGTCCTGAATTTGAGACGTGATATTTTATGATATTAGAATTTAAAGTTCATATTCACTGTTCATTATCTAAATAATTATCGTTAGAGTATGATCACAAAATATTACCTCAATCTGACAGTCCTAACTATGTCGATCAATAAAATTCGATTTTGACCATCACAAATGACTACGTGATGATCTAAAAAATAGAGATCACCGATGGATTCAAAAATTTATAACGATGATTTTGATGATATTTGTAGCACATTATCAAAACTTTTTCAATCGAATATCATTATCATGATCAATTTAGTACGAAATGATTTCAATCATTAAATAAAAAGAGTGATCAAAAGATCAAACGGTATCCGATTAAGATGATTTTTTAGATAAATGATCTTTACTACTATTTTGATCATTTATACGGTAGTGATCATAAAATTTAAACTACATATATATGAACCATCCATGTTAAGTAGATCTTACAAAATACAAGTATAATTACTTAAAACTTTAAGAATTAAAATCAAGAGACGTACAGTTTTGGATTGTTCATATATGTGCAGTTTGAATTTTATAATCACCACCATACAAACGATTAAAATAGTAGCAAAGATCATTTATCTAAAAAATCATCATATAATTAGATACCGTTTGACCTTTTGATTACTCATTTTTATTTAATGATCCAAATCATTTTGTGCTAAATTAATCATGATAATGATATTTGATTGAAGTAAAATTTTGATGGTGCAATAAAATATCATCGAGAACATCATTGTAAGTTTTTGGATTCATTGGTAGTTTTTATCTATTAGATCATCGTGCGGTCATTTATGACCATCGAAATTAAACTTTAATGATCGATATACCTAGGATTGTCGGATTGAAGTAGTCTTTTATGATGATACTCTAATTATATAGATAATGAATGATGAAGATGGATTTAATTTAAAATTATATCATATTTAGAAAAAAATAAGATAAAATTATATTCTACCTCTATAATGTAATTTTTAATTCACTATAGAAAAAATTATATTCTGCCTCTATAAAAAAAATTGAGGTATTTAATCCACTATCATAACATAGATTTATGTAAGATATAGAGCAAATGATACATTTAACCCTTTGCTAAAGGAATCCTATAATCCAATTAGGAAGAGAGAAAAAGATACAAGAATTGGCAAAAACAAATTTTATATCCTCTTTAATTTTATGGTTCATTTATAATTAAGTTACATAGTTATATTCATAAGGATAAGATATATCCTTACTTAAGCTTGGTCAGATTCATCTTCTCAATTTCAATATGGCTCATGTAGAGGTGTCTTGCATTTATATAAACATTGGCTCATAGAGTTAATTGTGGCATTTCTATCTTGTTGGGCGGAGTTAGCACTTTTCGATTTTAGTAATATCTCTATGTATTATCTATAGGAGATTTGAATCAAATTGAACACAATATTTGAAGTGATTTAATTTGGATTTGAGCCTATTTCTCATATGAAAATTGATTATATTTTTTTGATCTACCTGATTAATGCTTATTCTCGTGTCCACCACTTATTTTGAAAAAAAATTATGCTATTTCCCATCCCTTCAAAAAAAGTGGTCTACATATTGTATGCATCAGATGTAACTGGACCGTGCCAAATCTCAGGGTGGATATTAGGCCACATTAACCATTATAGTTTATCGATTCTTGATTGCATGCTATTTGGCATACATGTGCTTCAAGATTTGCCTCGGTTCACTTGGACCTGGTGCATCCAATTTCACCATGATTTTTTCTGAGTTTCTCTTCAGCTGCTTAAGCCTCCACCTGATGAAACCCTTTCGCATTTCTTGTGGAAGCCCTAGTATTCGAGCTTCTCTATTCAGATGCTGCAAGCTTCCACCCAATTGAGACTCTTAGATGGAGAAACATAGGAAAAACTGATGGAAAATCGAGAGGTAAGACCAATGGAAATTGACTGAAAAATAGAGGACAAACAGAAAATCGAGAGGTAAGAACTTTTCCATGTGTATTAATCATTTTTTTAATTCTTTTCTCTTTCTTCGGAAATCCTTGGGAAAAGAGAGCACCTAAGGGAGATGGAGGGGTTTCTTAGGTTCCTGTTTAAGTTTTTTCTTCTAGCACATGGGATTTTGTGGGAGTTGTGGCGGTGTGAGTTGGTCTCTTTAGGTTTTGAGAGCTTAATCTCGGTAGAAGCATGATATTTGTGGGATTTGGGGAAGTTTTGATCGAGCTCTAAGCCTCCCATATGATTGAGACTTTGAGTAATACCTAGTTTCCTCATATGGATTGATCATGTTCCTTTGTCCATTTTTTTTTAATTTCATTCCTCTTCATCTTCGGAGATCTGTGGGAAAACGGAGCACTTGAGAGAGATGGAGGGGCTTCCTATTGAACTTCGATTGATCTTTCTTATGGAGGGGCTCCTACCTATCACCCTTGGGCTCTTTTGTTCCTTTTTTTGGTAAAGAATAAATGGGCAAATTTGTGTGAAACCACAATTCATCTCGTTGAAGATACACGATATGTTTTGAGCCATGAGGAGGTTCCCAAATATATTGCTCATGAGCCACCTGATATTTATAGAACTTGGATCAAACTTTTAAGTCTCATACAGGGCATGGATGCTCTCAAGAGAGCTACAAGTATTCATACAGAAGAAGAAAATGAAAATCTGGATGCACCATTTGTGTTGGGACATCATCTTGGCAATGTCCATACTCTTTCGATGCAAGGAGCGTTTTCTATTGTCGAGTCCAAAGAAATGAAGGATGTTATGGAAGTACGAGGTTTGAATGATAGTGATAGTGTGCACCATGCAAAAGTGGGAAGACTTTCTCAAGAAAGCTCTGCATGTAGTTTAAGTAGCAGAAGCAGCAGATTAGATTCTGGATTGCAATATCATGATGCAAACTTTGATATACAGAATGGCCTATCTATTCCATCTTCTGCAATATGGTTGATTTTTGAGTGCCTAAAATCTATGGAGGTTTGGTTGGAACTAGAAATTGCTCCAAAGAACAATTCCTTGCACCTGATGCTATTAGTAGCAATGGCTCTTTTGTTCCTTTGTTTGCTAGAAACCCCAGCAAGGGGAGCCGTCCTCTCCCTCATGAACCTCCACCCACAGACCAAGACTCCCATTGAAGGTTCAGTTAGGTTTTTTCTGAATTGGGATTTCAAAGAATTTATGGCGGTGAAAGCTCCAAGCCTCCCACCCAATTGAGACTCTAAGAAAAAATAGTCAATTGAGACTCCAATAATAATAATAATAATAATAATGAAAAAAATTAGTTTAGGTATCCAGTGGATATATCAATTTTAAATAGGATGCATTAGAAATTTTTGGTTAATTTTATAACTGAGTTTGGGATGGGTTCAGATAGTTAGATTTTAAATGGATTTGGATATGGATAGGGCATTACAAGTTTGGAATGAATTCTCTTCCTATATCATAATTTATTTTACTAATTAATTTGTTCTTGTACTCATTGATATGGATATATCAATGAATCTTTAATTATTTAATATTTTTAACAAAAGCATGTTCTGATCATTAATAGTTTTTGAAATTATATAAATGTGTATTGGATTTAGAAATTTTGATCCAGTGAACCATATTTTCTAATTTGTTGTTTACAGATTCAAAAAAAATTATTAAAGCACAAGTCACTGGGACTAAAGTAGGAAGAAAGATTCATCATGTTCGTTGAGCGATACTTGTGTTATCATATTGCTTTTCACATTGATTAATTTGTACAATGTTACTTTTCACATTTAAATTTAGTAACCATGAATATGTTATTATATTGGACTATTTGCAATTATATATATTGTGGATAATTTTGATCATAATTATATATATTGTTGTTATTTTGTATGATTAATTGTTTGATGGCTTATGAAAAGATTTGTCAAGTCCAAGGTATCACGTCAGATGAGTGTTTGGCTGAAGCAGTGCTTTAAAGAAGCTTAGCCTTTGTGGAGAATGATGAAGCAAACAACCAAAGATGAGTTATTGCGCAGATTTGACGTGTTGTATTAGAATTTTACTTAGCTCATAACGTAAGTAAGTTATTACAATAACACTGCATAAGTCTTCGATGTGTATTGTAGGCAAGATGTAGATGGTCTCCAGTAGAAGATTATAATGTTAGAAAATGCTAGGTGAGTATAAATAGATATCTACTTGCTGGTATGATGAGTGAAGCACGAAAAAAATGTATTGATGGGTTAAAAGAGATGAATCTGTAAGCCACACTTGCAGACACGATTGGCAAAGTTCATCCAAGTTGGATGAAGCAAGAGATATGGGATGAGTTATATCAGAGGCATTGGCTTAAGGATAAATGGTAGCAGAAGTCTAAAGCTGGTAGAAAAAACTGAATGAAGCAAAAGGAGGGATCGATTACCAAGCATTTAGGGGTTCTGTTCCTTTATGACGCACAAGAGGAGGATGATAATTTATTAACTATTTCTCTTTTATTATTGATGTTTATATTCTATCATATATTTATGATATAATAACTTATTACAGATACAAGAGAATGATAAAGAACCTACTATTGCCATACTTTTTGGTCGCACCCACAAAAAGAAAGGGACAGGAGAGTTCGTGGATGCAAAATCCAAAACAATTAACCTAGGTTCTTAATTTTTATCTAAGTATGTCTATATATTAATATATATTGACATATGTATATACCATAAGTATATCAATAAGTATTCAATGGTTGGGCATTAAATTGAATGGTTAGTTCACATTATTAACATGTTATGTATTTGCTATTTTGAAAAGTCATAATTTTAAGATAAACTTTGATAAATTTTTTAAGAAATATTTAATAAATTTTAGATATTTAGATTTATAGAGTTAGGATGTTATATTAATAGATAAATTACTATTATTCTATTTATCTTGTTTTTATGCATATCATTCACAAAATAGAGATATTTACTTATTCATTTTTTTTAAAGATCTGAATCTTTTTAATGTATGGTTGCAGGAGGCATATAAGATTGTTTTACAGAAAAGTATGACTCAAAGACTGACTCACAGTCTTATTTGATGCTAATATATGGGTGGAAGCCACGGGAGGTATTTCTAAGAACAAGATGTATGAATTTGGATTGAATGCACATTCATCCAACATACTCGTAAGGACTCCTATATCATGCTCTACTTCTCAAGTAGGTGATCCTTCATGGAGTGCATCTACTGCCTACTCTGTTGCTCCAGGAGCCATGAAAATGACATAGGAGCATATTGTAGCGGCTTTGATGAATCCTCAACATAGAGAGATGCTGCGATCTCTTATTTCTAGTATTGATTTTACATCATCCGAGCAATTGTCATCTCCTCCATAAGAAGGAACCCAGTCAGATATCCCTTCAACTGATCCTCTATGTGATTGATGCTTGGTTATGAACTTATTAGATGTAGTCTTATGTTTAATGTTGGATACTAATTGAAGTTGAATTGTATAATATTTTGATGTGTTGTGTTTATTTATAGATTGAAACCTTGATGGATACTAAATTAATATTTTGTGAAAGTTTTATGGAAATATGTTTGCTCAAATGTATTGATGTGCTATTTTGTATTATAAAATATTCGATTGTGGTTGATATGTTGAGAATTAGGATATGTTCAGGCCAGCTAATATATTTGTAAAATAGTCTTCCAAGTGGAAGTTTTACTAAGAGATTTGCAAAAAAAATAGAATGCTAAATGAAAACTTTACCAAGAGATTACCAAGGAATTTTTTGACGAACCTCAAACCATCACTAAAGGATTGTTGCACCACTCTCGCTGTTAAAGTCAAGCAACTGGTTCGAAAAAATGAACCATATAAAGAGACCGATTACTAAGGGATCTGTAAGGGATAATTTTCTCACAAATCATCCAACTGGTCAATTTTTAGCGAGGGATATTTCCTCGAAGAATCTCTTGGCAATTATCAAGAGATTTTCGAGTGCATTTTGGTTGGTGAATCCCTTAGAAATGGTCGGTTTTTGGCAAATGGCCTTTAATTCATCAAAAAAAATTTCTCACTGAAATTTTTCGATCCCTTAGTAATTACCAAGGGATTTCTAAGGAAGATTTTCACCAACATCATATATTTCAAGAAATGGAGTTTTCTTGAAAATCCCTCGGTGAATCTCTTTACCAAAGAATTTTTGACTTTCACCAAGGGATTTTGTCCCTTGCAGAAAGACTGATTTCTGGTAGTAATACATACATGTATAAATTTGCACATGCATAATACCTATGAGTGTGCACACATACATGTCTGTACTTGGTACTTAAATTTAAATACTTGCCTATCTACAAAAATTGCAGCTTGCATTTGTCGGAGACTATCTATGAAATTGTGCTTTTCAATCTTTGGACTATAAACCAGGGGATTGAACATGATTAGAGCTGGTTGGATGAAGTGTAGATATGCTTTTTATTACGTGGTGAATGCATAACTTGGTGGCTCCAAACAAATTTCATAGAATGACAACAATGTTTGCCATGTTGTATTGATCCATATGTTGTTTTTTTTTTTGATTGAAATGGGAGGTGGATCCATATGTTGTATTGATCCATATGTTGTAATAAAGAAGGTTTGATAAACAAATTAAGGATAGCAAAAACGAGAATGTTAGGATGTGTGATAAAAATGAGAAGGATAGATTGAGGATTGTGTCTTAGAAAAGCTGTTGAAGTTGCTAGAGAATTGATTGAATAGGTACACATGTCCAACAAAGTTCCGTGGGGGGCTCCAATAAGAAGAGTGACTTCAATTTCTGTTGAACGATGTAGGAAGAGAAACACAAGGCCAATTCGATGGAGGTTGAGAAAAGATATGGAAAAGCTTGACATTGCATTAGAGGTGGTCCCAAACAGAAATACTTATTTAATGAGAGTCCATGAAACCAACCATCAATAGATGGTGCTAGGCTTGGTGGTTGTGTATTATGATCTTACGTGTTCTCAAATGATGACCCTGGCCATGGGAAGCAATACCACAACCGTGTTCTGGAATAATAGAATCTATGATGGGCAACTTATGTATATCAAAGTAATAGGTTAAAGACTGGTTATGATAAGATGGCCCTATTGAGGTTGTCCTTGCTCGTCTCTGTCAAATTAATATCTTAATGAAGTTTGACTTGTAAAATGAAGTTACAACTGATGTTTTATGTTGTAAGTTAGCTATATAACCAACCATCGTTGTATCGGTACTAGTATTCATATCAGTGTCGAGCCGATATGGTATGGTACCGATACCATATCATCTTGATACATAGTATACTCTGGTGTACCAATTCGATATATGTATAAATTATTTTTTTAATTTGTTTCATTTTTTTTGAGGGTTTTCAGCTTGGGATACTTATGGTTGCCTTTATATCTATCATTGATATAAGACCTTGCAACCATACACTTATAGTTGCTATCTTAAGCCATGTCAGCATCCATTATAGCAATATTCCGCAAACAACGAAGTATTATGTGGGGCTTAAAAAGTATCAACTAGCCTTAAAGCAGAATCAATATACTAGTAGAGAAATATCAGTATAAGAATAAAAGTATCCAATAACTTTAAAAAGCATCGGTCTATTACAGAGAAGTATCAAATAAGAATAAAAGTATCAAATAAAAAATACCATATAGCATTATAAAAGTATCAGATAATTTTAAAGAAGTATCAGTTTAAATTAGAAAAGTACCAGAAATCAGTACTACTAGAGGTAGTATCAGAAAACTGTAATGGTATCAGAAATCACACCCCCCATCTCCCACATGTTGGTCGGTACGGTTCGATTCAATGCCAAACCGAACCAAACCATGCCATGCCGCCCGATTTTGGGTTGTATGGATCCGAACTATGCCGAATTGTCTGGTTCGATGTGATTTGAGGTGATTTTTCAAAAATTAGGCTTGAATCGGATTGGCTGGCTGTCGGTTCGGTTCGGTACACCCTATATCGGGCAGTTCAGTTTGGTACGGTATTCTATGTGTATAACTCAATTCACTTGTCCTAACAGTACGATTAGATGCAACAAGCATAACAAAAATGGCCCACTAAGCATTTTTTTCTTGTTTGTCTCGGATCTGATGCCAGTCTAATGCACTTTTTTCTTGTCTTAGATCTTGTTTGGCCCACCAATGGATGGGATTTAGACTTTTTCTAATAGTTTTGATGGGCCCTTTTGCATGAACTTCCTTGAGTCCTTTTCATATTTAGTTCTCTACATTTTCTTAAAGCAACAATCATCATACCACTTAAGTGTCTTATTTTATGAATTTTTTCCCCCACTTTTTGGCACTATGTTTAGCTAGTATAGCATTTTCCTTATTTTCCTGCAAACACTGGAGGTTTAAATTCGGGCTAACCCAATACTTGATCTGAATAAATAATTTATATTTTTTTATATTAATGCCTGCTCTGTTGCTCTTCTGTCTTTGTCCTTTTTTCTTGATATTCTTTTGTAAAGACGTGATTTAAATGGTACATTTGTTGGAGTTTGTTTGGATTTTAATGATAGATATTTGTATATAACATGGATAAGCATTGGATGAATTATGTTAAGTTCTCTCGTGAATACATAGAGGGAGTCAAATTATTTATGACTTTTGTGGATCAAAACAAAGGCAAAGATTGTGAAATTCGGTGTCCTTATTCACATTACTTGAATATTTATATGGAGCCTCAAGAGAATGTCTTCGATCATCTATTGAGATTTGGTATAGATCAATTATACACCCAATGGATATTTCATAGTGAATGTATAGAATTTCAATTCCTCAGTAATCCAGATAGATTTTCATTTATAAATATAGAAAATGATGAGTTAGCCAATGACTCAAATGAGGATGATGATGATGATGGAATAAGAGACTTGCTATGTAATGTTGGTAGTTTCTTTAATGATCATCCTATTGAGAAAAATATGGGGCTTTCTACAGGTACTAGCCATTTTTGTACTGATGCCTTTAATGATTTATTGATGAAAGTTACTGAAGAGTTGTATCCGGAATGTATAAATTTTAAATTATCATTTATTGTAAAGTTGCTCCATTTAAAAGTATACAATAAATGGAGTAATAAGTCTTTTGATATGCTATTGTTATTGCTAAGAGATGTCTTGCCTAATGGTCAATCTTTGCCAAAGTCTTACTATACAACAAATCACTTTCTACGAAACTTAGGCTTGGGTTATGTGCCGATACATGCATGTAAATATGATTGTGCTCTCTTTTGGAAAGAGCATGAAAACTATAATAGTTATCCGAAGTGTGGAACATCAAGATGGATGATCAATGATGGTAAGGGTAAGAAGATTCCTTATAAAGTGTTACAATATTTTTCATTGAAGTTTAGACTACAACGATTATCCATGTCGAGAAAAAATGGCTAAAGAAATGAGATGGCACAAAGATAGGCCTAGAAGTGAGAGTAATACCATGATTCATCTATCTGATGGTGAAGCTTAGAACAGTTTTGACGAACAGTATCCAGAGTTTACTAGAGAACCCTGCAATTGAGGCTTGGCCTAGCAATGGATGGATTCAATCCATTTGGTAACATATCTAATTCCTATAGTATGTGAACTATTGTTCTTTGGTATATAATTTATCCCTTTGGATGTGCATGGATGAGTCATTCTTTATGCTATCGCTACTTATTCTGGATCCGAAAGTATCGAGTAGAGACATTGATGTCTACTTAAAGCCATTAGTAGATGAGTTGAATGAGCTATGGGATAAGGATATTGATGTTTTGATGCTTTATACGGTCAAAGTTTTCGAATACATGCAGTTCTATTATAGATTATTAATAATTTTCAACCTATGAAAATATTTCTGGATGCGTCACTAAAGGGTATATGGCATGTCTTGTTTGTAATAAGCATACCCTTTCTTATAAATTGAGAAGCAAGATTAATTACTTGAGCCATCGGTGTTTTCTTCCTCGTGGCCATGCATGGAGGAAGAGCAAGAGGTTTGATTGCGAGGTGGACTATCGACCCCCACTTATCTTGCCAAATAGAGATGATGTGATGTAACAACTATCCCATTTAAAGAACATAGACTATAGGAAGCATCCTAACAATAAAAAGAGATCGAGATCAGTAGAAGAGTTGAATTGGATAAAAAGGAATATTCCTTTTAAGTTGCTATATTGGTGTAAGTTTAGAGATTGAAGCATAATCTTGATGTCATATATATTAAAAAAATATTTATGATAATATCCTTGGTACCTTATTAAATCTTGAAGGTAAAATCAAGGACACTATCAAGACTAGACTCGACTTGGAAGTTATGAAAATTCGAAAGGAACTGCACTTGGTGAAGAGAAATGATGGGTCCTACATAATTCCTTCTGCATGCTACACAATGTCGAATACTGAAAAGAAGAGTTTCTGTGAGTTTTTTAAAGGAATAAAATATTTGGATGTGTATGCATCTAATATATCTCAATGTGTTAATATTGAGGAAAAGAAGAGTATGGAACTAAAAACCCATGATTGTCATATTCTCCTACAAAGTATTCTTCCTATAGGCACGTGTGGAATCTTAAAAAAGGATGTGACAACTGCATTGATGGAGTTGGATGATTTTTTTCATCGAATATGTCATCGAACTTTGATTGTGAATAATATCGAGAAAATTAATATATACAAACATATCCTTGATATTGTGCAAACTTAAAATTTATTATTAAATGTTCGATATAGAGATGCGGTAGTAAACAATACCTCTTTGTTAGAGAGCATAAGGTTGAGCTGATGGAATAAAATTCACTAGATGTCGAGAACAGACACAGAGAATAATTTCTTTATGGATAAAGCATCAGGTGGATAAAATGTAACCAAGTCTTTAAATGCATTAGCATGTGGACCTCATATTTGGTACAAAAGTACTCAGGATGTATTGTAAACGACGTGCGATTCCACACTGAAGTTCATGATTTTCGTAGAAAGTCACTAAATAGTGGTATTGCGGTAAAAGAGAACCATGGAGACGATATCATTAATTCTTTGGGATATTAACAGACATTATTCAATTGGATTATATCAAGGGTAAAAGTGTTGTTCTTTTTAAGTACAAGTGGTATGATCTTGAGTCCAGGAATGCTAATATCAGAATCGATGGAAATGTGCAAAGCATAAATGTAACCAAATTATGGTACAAGAATGATTCATTTATTCTTGCAAACCAAGCGAAGTAAGTTTATTATTTACAAGACATGAAACTAAGACAAAACTGACATATTGTGCAAGAATGTCAGCATAGACATGTGTATGATATCTCTATTGGTGCAACAACAGAAGAAGATTCTGATGATGAAAAGAGTCTTGAAATGACTTCTGCAGATATTGAGAAATATCATATAGAGTCATTAGATAGAGATAATGTCGAACCTGATGTAGTAGATGACACTTTGTTGAATACAATGCGATGTTTGTATCATGAAGTAGAAGAGTTAGCAACAAAGGATAGTGAGGATGAAGATGATATCTTGGCAGAATATTGTACCAAAGATGATGATCAACAGAATGATGATGACAATGACCGTAACAATGATTTATTTGATTCCCAACTGCCCAATGTCATTTTTATTTGGTTTAGCTGCTTTTGTTTAGTGCATTTGTCATTTCTATTAATAAGATTGGGGAAAGAGGTTTGTTTGCTTTTGGTTGTTGAGTTACTTTTGTGCTTCTGATGTAAAATCGAAAATTTTGCTTTCGTTTTTATGATTTAGATTGAAAAAGGTTGCTTTTACAAGAGGTTCAGTCCATAGTATGATGGCTTTATTTTATTTGTGACTAAGGATTAAAATAAAAACTTGAAATGGGATTTCAATTCTGGGATTTCATTGGTGCTCAATGTCCAGTGAAATTAGTAAACCCCAGGCAATCCTTACCTTGATTAATTTGTTTCCAATGCTACATGATTATATAAATAATAAGGTTTTATGAGACATTCCTCAGGGCTCTGTAATTTGAATATGTACTCCGGAGCACTGTCTCTCTCTCACTTGAGTCTTAGTTCGGAATTTGACATTTTTGATGTTATGATTCCTTTGCTTATGAGATTCCAGGAGATGTTTGGTAAGAGAAATTTACTCAAGATTTTGCTCAAAAATCTTTTTCCCAAACCAAAAAAATTGCCTGAAAATATGTTGCTGTCAACGGTCTAGACTTTCCAACTAATAAAGCCATGCTGTCTGAACCAGGAACTGGAGGCACGGTTCTGAAGTGTCAACGCCCAGCCTAGTGTGCATGTGTGAAGTATGTTGGTGTTACACTACAAATAAATCCTACATACATGATGGTTTTCATCAAAACTTAATTGTGGTTATGCTTGATTGACTGGTGGGCTGAAACATCAAGAAGTGAGTGCTGGAACAAGACAGGCCAATTTGGATGAACCACAATCTTGTGCATGTTGTCTTGAATATTTCAGTTTTGGTTGCATTGTTATTGCTGTGTACTCTACAAAAACCAAAACAACAATCTCAGACAACTTGCGTTGCCATGACGCCATGGCTAAACGTATCAAACTAACAAGGCCCTCACAATTTACAATCTCTATAATGATGGGGGCTTTCAAATGGTGAAGAGTACTTTACAAAAACCAAAACAACAATCTCAGACAAGTTGCTTAGCCATGACACCATGGCTAAACGTATCAAACTAACAAGGCCCTCACAATTTACAATCTCTATAATGATGGGGGCTTTCAAATGGTGAAGAGCTCATACTAATAGATACTAGTAATGGAAGATACTAGTAGATACTAGTAATGATGGGGGCTTTCCATGCATATCTGCTGATATGAAGATATATTACATTGATTTCATTTGACTATATATTGCAAGTATTCTCATAGTACCAGGATTGTCTAAGAAAAAAAAAAGTACCAGTAGCCATCGATCCAGGAATAGTCTTGCCGTCATAGTTATGGTCAAGATACCAGCAGCTTCTTCAGAGATATGGAATTGTGGCTACACCATCTTCTTCTTAGTCACCACCAGCCTACATTCCACCAGTTTCTCTGGATCGGACACCAGCAGAAGTCTCACCTTCAGCTCCATCTTTGGCTGATGTTGCGCCCCTTCTATCTAGGTACCAGCGGTTTCTTCAGAGTCATGGCACCATGGCTCCACCACCTTCCTCTCAATCATCATCAACCCACATTCCATCAGCTTCTCTAGATCCGACACCAGCAGAAGTCACACCTCTTGCTCTACCACCTTCCTCTCAGTTGCCACCAGTCCATACACCACCTACCGAGCCAAAGCCTATTGAGCATACACATCCTACCATGGACTTGACTTCTGATGTTAGCTTGTAGGTACGAATCATTATATGCCTATTTGTATTCAATATCATCTAAATATTTTAAATTAATATTCTTATTGTTGCTTGCTTATCTTATAGGATCCACGAGCATGGATGGATGAAAAAAAGAGGTTGTACAAGAGAGGTCGGGTTAAGTAAGATAAACAATATCTTTGGTAAGAAAATGGAGATCAATATTTTAACGAAAGAAGGATGACTAACAATGCTGTTCAATCTGCCAAGCTATCAAATGAGCTTGGTATGATAGCTCGAAATGTCTTGCCTGTCAAGCCTAGATGGACCAAATTAACAGAGGAAGAGATACAGATTGCATTTGATAAACTAGAGGTAAGTAGACATTATTGTAGTTGCATTTGTATTCTATGCATATTTGTTAACTAGTATTTAATACTTGTTTGTAGCAAAATCTAGATGTCAAGGGTTCAAGGATGGATGAGAAAGTTTGTGCTAGTGTCAAGTTCTTTCATTGAAGTCAAAGGATCAAAGATACCGACTACATATGCATTATCTTAATCATGAAAAGGACTCAAAGCCAAGTATTATGACCACAGCAGATTGGATAGATCTTTACACTTATTGGAGTAAAGATAGGACACAGGTCAGTATAACTTGCATTATGTTTGCATGTAAATATCTTCTTTAAAGAATTTATTTTAGGTTGATTGGCATAAAGTTTCTATCTTTTCAGCAAACATATGAGCATAACAAAAAGTCCAGAAGTTTTGTCAAGTGCCAAGCAAACATCGGATCAAAATTTTGTACCTATACGTCATGAGATTGTGAGATGTCATACTTTGATTATAACTAATATCATTTGACATTTAACTTCTTACAATAGTAACTCATCTTTTAAATAGAATGAGAATGAATTGAATGGAGAAGAGTGCAATTGAATTATGTTGTGGTATCATACTTACACCCCAGATCATAGTGACACTCCAGGTAGATGGACAACTCTCAAGTGTGAGGCAGAATGGGTGAGGACACTACACAAAAATAAAATTATGATTATTATTTTAAGTGAGCTTAGTTTTATTTTGGAATTAATCTTCTGCGAATTTTGTTAGAATGAAATGATGCAAGTGCTAAAGCAGTCCATATTCGATGGCCATCCCATGACAGTAGACCAGATATGCGATAAAATTCTAGGGACCAGACTAGATTATATCTATAGTTTGAGAGTTGGACCTCGTCCAGAAGAAAATTCCTCTTTTATGTCTAAGAAGAGACTTCAAAAAGAGTGGGAGCAGTCATAGAAGCATAACCAAGAGATGAAGAATGAGATTATAGATATTAAGGCACAGATGGAGCTTTAAAAAGCATAAATGGAGCTTCAAAATGCACATATGGAGCATCAACAAAGAATTTTGGAAGCTCTATATATATCACAGAATATCTCTTTATCATATTTATGATGTAAGTTACTTAAGTTATTCTTTAATATATCCCTAAATCTTTTTGTAAGCATAATGGAACAATGTATGTATTTGTTACTGCAATATATAGGTAATTAATTGATTATATTTTCTTTTGGCAAGGATCCCATGACTCAAGGACTTGTGAAGATATGGTTTTGAGGACATGCATGGCAGAGGCCTTTTGCACTTTGGATTATCGACTTATAAACTTGTTTGTTTGTTATAGACAATGGATAATGAGTTTGTTTGCTTTTGGTTAGAGGCAAATTGGTAGCTTAGATGAAGACTTGTTGTTTTTTGGTAGAGACATGGTCTCTTGGTGCTTTAGGTTGGAGACATCATCTCTTTGGATGAAGATTATTTAATGTTTGGATTATAAACTTTGTGTATGGATTCATCTTGATTATGAATTATATATGAGTTTATACTTTAGTTGTTGAATAATTTGCTGACTGAAAATGGATGATTTACTTGAAATTTGAATATATACCGTGAATGCAATATTTTATACAGATTATGATTGAACTATCAAAGAAGTAAATATGGCCGTCGTAAAACATCCTTGCTTTGCAACGTTAGTGAAATCGTTCCATGACATTTGAAAAATGTCACCAAAGATCATGTTCTGCGATGTTGGCGAAACATCGTGCAATCAGCCATATTCCATGATGTTTCTCAAACATCACAAAAGATATTGGTTCCACAACATTAGAGAAATGTCGCTCAATCAATCTACATTTCATGACGTTTGAGAAACATCGTGAAAGATCTTTGTTCCACAACATTAGTGAAACGTTGCTCAATCAACCTATGTTCCGCGATATTTGGGCGTATATTATACTTTTGATATCCTTTCTGCAATGTTTTATGACAAACATCGTGATTAGCCATTAGCGACATGGCTAGCATGACGATCTTGGTGATGTTATGACAAAAGTCACAAAAAACCTTCAACGATATTTTGGACAACTTTTGGTGATGTTTCTTAATATCGTGAAAAATCTCTTTTCTTGTAGTGTGGCAATAGATCCTTTTGAAGCAAAAATCTAGGGCTTTGTGGCTATGGGAGGGGGACACAAATACTAGGTTTTTCATCATTCAACAATCCTGCATTGTAGAAATAATATAATTCATAGTATTCGTGACTCCTTCAATCAATATCATAGTAAATCTCATGTGATTGGTCACATTTTATCGTCACATTTTTTAGATTGCTGGACTGTAGAATCCAATGTTGGACAATTGGATTGTCTTTTACACACTTTTACTCTTACTTCTTCTCAAAATGATGATCCGATTGCTCCTATTTCAGATGAAGAAATAAAGCATGCACTATTTACTTTGCATTTGAATAAAGCCCCGAGCCCTGATGGGTTCCTTGCCTTCTTCTTTTGATTCTTCTGGCCTTCTATTAAATGTGAAGTGATTCAAATGGTGCATTACTTTTTTCAAACCTCTTTCATGCCTGTGGATCGGAAGAAATTTACATCATTCTCTTACCTAAAAACTTAACCCAGCCTATCCTACTGATTACCGACCAATTAGCTTGTGCAATACCATCTATAAATTGGTAGCTAAGGTTATTGTTAATAGACTCAAACCTACGTTGCCTTCACTGGTTTCTAAGGAACAAGGTGCCTTCATGCAAGGGTCTTTCATCTCTTCTAACATTATGTTGGCTCAAAAAATTGCTCACTTTCTATTCAGGGCTCCTACTTCTGAAAGTCTTATGATATTAATGGAAAAGGTTTATGATAGGTTGCATTGGCATTATCTATTTCATCCGCTTCATCAATTTGGTTTTCATACGAGATTTATTAAATGGATTCAAGCATGTATTTGTTTTCTTATTTCTCTTTGTTATTGAATGGCTCAACAACTTAGTGGTTTACTAGCTCCCATGGCCTTCGACAAGGATGCCCACTGTCTTCCTATCTTTTTATACTTTGTTCTGAATTTTTGCCGGCTCTTTTGCATAGTGCCATGTTGAATCATTTGTTTAAAGGTTATCATCCATCTTGGGGTCCTATCCTTTCTCATGTTTTTTATGCGAATGATTGCCTAATTGTGGGTGGGCTACGATTAAAGATGCTACTAATTTTGTTGCCAATTTTGTTGTCTATTGTTATCACTCTGGGCAATCTCTTAATCATGCTAAATCCCATATTGATTTTAGTCCTTTCACATCAAGTCGTACCAAATCTAGAATTCACCAAATTTTGAATGTCACTCACAAAATATTATCTTGGCATTACTTGGGTGTCTCGGTGTCTGATCTTCCTTTGCAAAAAATAATTTGTAATCTATTTTCATAAAATTTCTTGTAGATTAGAGTCTTGAAAATGGAGAAAATTATCCTCTGCTGCTCGATTGACTCTTCTTCATTTAATTCTTTCAGCTATTCTATTATATGTGTTATCCTCTATTCATGTGCCTTTATATATAATCAATCAACTTGAGAAAGATTTTAGGACCTTTTATGGGGCATAATTTAGATCAACAAGGGTTACATAGAGTGGCATGGGATCATGTTTGCTTACTTAAAATTAAGGGGGTCTTGGTATTATGCCTTTGTGTTTGCGAAAAACTCAATGCTTGGGCCAATTAACAGCTCAATTAATTCTTCATCCTAATATTTTGTGGGCTTAGCTTGTTCGAGCTAAATTTAGATTTGTTGGAGCTTGGCTAAATTATTCTAAGCCTCATAATTGTTCTTTAATCTGGGCTAAGATTTGTGAGGTTGCCTAATGTGTAGTTTTAGTTCTGTGGCTTATCGGATCGGGTGAAAACATTAATGTATATTTTGACTTTTGGATTTCAAATTATCCGCTGAACTCATTACCCACTTTGCTAAATATTGAAGATCAATTTTTCCTCTTGAAGGTTTCTAATTTGACCAATTAGAAGCATCAGTGGGATGTAAATATGTTAAATAGTCTTTTTTCCAAGATCTTGCTCAACTTATTATGTCTATTCCTATTAATGAAGGTCTTTGGGATGATTAACTTGTTTGGGCACACATTAAATTGCCAAATTTTCTTAAACAACATGTATGAGCTGCCCTTATATACTCCATCACAGCCTGGCATTCCCACTTCTTCTTTTCCATAGATATGGAAGTCACACATTCCCCCAAGAGTTCAAATGTTTTGGTGCAAGCTGTTTGGTATCTATTGCCTACTAAAGCTTATTTGGATCATTGTGGTATTCTTAATCCTGCTCATTTGAATTATGATATTTGCTCGACCATTTTGGAGGATTTAGACCATGTTGTCTTGTTCTGTTCTTTCGCTAAGGACACTTGGAACCAATTACAACTTATGACTCATGAGTCTTGTCCCCTTAACTCCTTGCATGATATACTATCTTATTTGGATCAGTACCAAACCAATCAGTTTCATAAACTTTTAGTTGCATACCTCAATTGGGGTCTTTGATATGCTAAAAATGATAGAACTTTTAATAATTCCTATACCATTTCATGCCAGATTGTTAGAAATACTGTTACCATGGCTACCTTGATCATTCCGGATAGGCACTAAGGTAACAGTCCTTCTCCTACATCATCGTCAATATCTCGGCATATTGTTAGTTGGTTATCCCTTTTCTATGGAATGATCAAGGTTAATTTTGATGCTTTAGTGCATGCAAACAAAGCTACTATAGGTTACATTCTAAGAGACCATAACACTAAAGTAATATATGCGGAGGTAAAATATTATCTCATATGTCTGTTTCTTCTGTTGAACTAATTGTACGTAGCTTGGCTTGACATTAAGGTGGCTAAAACTAAATATCATGCATCAAACATTATTCTTGAAGGAGATTCCACCATAGTAATAGCTTGGATTCAATCTATTAATATAAATAAATACAGACATTTACCAGTACTTCATGACATCTCTATATAGAAATCATCTAGTTCCATATTCAAGGCAAAGTATATCTTTCACAAGGTAAACCAGGTAGCTGACTTTTTTGTGAATAGAGCTTTGGATGGATCTATACATGAAATAGATTATCATTATTTGCATCTTCTCATTGCAGATGCTTCTACTATTTATTTTCTCGTTATTGACTCATCAATGTAGGTCCTTATCATATGTGATGGTATGTTATATATGTTCAATGTCCAACCTTCATGAAAAGGATTGTCATGCTTGTATTGGGCGGTGCTCCATCCTATTAAAATGTAGATCCATGTACATGTGCTCAGGTACGTTTCTTACAGCCCCTATATCATACCTCTATAGAGGTATCAACTCACCCTATAATATAACATATCCTGTCTATTATAAAAAAGTGTTGCACCTAAGAATATGGAGCATTGTGAAAGAGGTCTAAGGGTGGGTTTTTATGTACTTATGATGGTGGTAAGAATTGAAAGTATAAAACATCAAAAGGAGGGAGGGCTCTAATCAAAATGGAGTTTCTCACAGTAACTTGATTATTCTAGGAATACTAAAGAATTATGTTTCAAATTATTTGTGGCAAAGTTATATGCAACTCCATAACTACTTGTCAATGAAGCACTCTTATGGTTGTGGAAGGGAGTACGTCCCACAACATTGGCAAAGTTCTCAAATTGAGTCTTTTGCAAAGGTAGGATATGCTGGATGCTTGCTAGGAAAAATCAAGATATTTCTATATACCGTATGTATAAATTCACAACCATCTTCATCTCGGCAGATCAGATTTCAAAAATAATCCATGCCTACATACTCTATGTCTTCAATCACTTCATATTTATCAAGATCTCCAGATATTCAGAATAATTTACATCCACTCATCAAATCATCACTTTACTACCTCCTGATGAGGCCAAATGGTTATATTATTGTCATATCCTATGCACCATCTTTAACCGGAGATTCATAGAGTTCAACAATGGTCATAGATACTATGTATTGCAACATAGAATGAATGTCGTAGGGAGTCTGAGGAACCAAAAGTTTCACCTAATTTTGCTCCATATTATCTGCTGCTGTTTATATCTGCTAGTTGGTCTTCAGGATTTATGGGAGTGAAAGTCACCATCAAAATTCTCCAAATTATTCTACAGTTATGTATTGGTGGAGTATTTTAGTCCACCTCAGTAGCTGTACAGAGTATACAGAAGCCTAAGATAAGTATATTGGTGAATGGAAAAAATACAAAATGAATATGAAAAAAAGAGTTGTGAAAAATAAATATATATGTTAAAAAGCAGTGTTATGAATCTGGAAAACAAAAAAGAAGAAAGAATGAAATGAAAAAGAAGAAAAGGAANANAAGAAGAAGTAGGTAAGGAA
>KE505249.1:68512-101881 GCA_000441515.1 Elaeis oleifera
TCAAATTAAATTTATCCTTAGATTTGTACATGAATGTGTCAGCCAATCTGGCATCTAGGGCACACATCTAACACTTAGCACCTTTGTTATTGCGTATGGCCTTATTCAATCAAAGTCCAATCCTTTTTTATTCATTTATTCTCTTGGTGGTATAACTGCATACTTTCTAGTGTATGTTGATGATTATTCTCACCGATAGCAATAACTCATTTTTGCACAAGTTTATCAAGCTCTTTCAGAAAAATTTTCTCTAAAAGAACTTGAGGAGCTTCATTATTTCTTGGGTGTTGAAGTTCTACCCACATGTTTTGATCTTTTCTATCTCAATAGAAGTACATCTCAGATTTACTTGATCGTACACATGCTTGGAGCTAAGGAAGTTGCTACTCCCTTGCCTATGACTGGTTCTCATAGACTTTATGATGGTTCTTCTCGAATTAAGCTATCAAATATAGACAAGTTGTTGGTGCTCTTCAATATTTATCTCTTAGTTAATAAATTATCTCAATTCATACATTGACCCTAAAAAACTCAGTGAAGTGCCATCAAATTTGTACTTTGATATCTCGAGAGAACCATTTACCATGGCTTACAGTCTAGGCATTATTCTTCTCCCTCTCTTCATGGATGTCAATTAGGTGGATGACAAAAATGATCGCACATCCACTACCTACCTGTATTATGTACTTTGGAATAATCATCTTTGATGGTGTTCATAAAAGCAATGCTCAATCATCTACTGTGACTAAGTATTGACCTGTTGCTGCTCCAACCTCAAATTAGCTTGTCTTCAGTCACTTCTACATGAATTGAGTGTCTCCATTCCCACTTCTCTGATAATTTACTATGACAATATTGGCACCACATATATATATACTAATCCCATATCACTCCAAGATGAAATATAGTGCTATAAATTATCATTTTTATGGACAAATTTTCAAGTTTTTTTTAAAAGTCTCTCATGTATCTATTCGAGGCAAGTTTGCAGATTTACTGACTAAACCTCTATCATGGTAATGATTCACCTTTCTTTGTTCCAAGATAGGTGTCTCCAATCGATCCCCTATCCTGCAGGGGCATGTTGGTGGAAATTTTAGAGTATTACATTAATTAGGAGAATATTGTATATAGTGTAACAATTCAAAATCTTTTCCAATTAGTAAGAATTATACAGTCCAAGAATCATGGAGAATTATATTGATTAAAAGAATCTGGCATATAATGCAACAATTCAAAATCTTTCTTTATGAGCAAGACTTGTGAAGAATCAAGCTAACTAAGAGATTCTTGCATGTAATACAATATGTTGCAATAGAAATTCATCTTGAGGTCGGGTTGGCTGGAGCTTGACGGTGACAGCAGTTTGACAATGGTTGGATGGCGGTGGCAGGACTGGCAAGACAAGTCTCTAATCGAAGGTGACTTCGATGGGGACCCTTCAATGCTCAAATCAGATCTCTGACACAAATAAAAAAGAGTGAGCATATTAGGAGAGAGATTTTTTATATGTTGGGGGTCTCTCATGGGTCTTTATTTATAGGCAAAGGCTGAAGAGCCGTAAAGAATAGAAAATCAGACGGTTAGTCTTGACTTATCTGAAAAGATATAGTTATTATCTTTTTCTTATCCATCTGTTGAGGCTATTATGTTGTGGTCGTTTGAATTTTGAAAGAGATGAAGAATTTTCAGATCAGGTCTGATCCAGCAAGGGGGATCTAAGATCGATCGAGGATTGGGTCAGTAGCCAAGTAAGGATTGGAGTTGCCAAGTGACTCAAGAATAGCTGGTCAAGCCTAAAATACCTTTGTGTCCTCGTATACCTCACATCTTTGGTCAGTACGAAATCTTCTCCAACATAAGTCCCCTACTTTCGAGTTCGATTCAAAATTGGATTGGACGAGGAGAGTACATCAATTTTACTGAAGACGTGCCATGTCTATAGCTCTCGATGAGGTGAAAGGTCACGTCACCTCAGTGTTTGCAACTTCTTAGTCATCAAGGTCTTCATCAACTCTGCTCACTGAAAAGTGAGTCACCTTCGAGGGTCCTAAAGGGTATCTCTCATTTGTTGTCGAAGTCGATAGGCTGAGGGACCTTATAGGTTAGCCCTCTGAAGGTTCTCTTAGGTTAGCCTTCGCTTCTCAATCAGCTAGGGTCTTTATGGACCGTTGGTTTGCTGAAAAGTGAGCAACCTTCAGGGGTCTTGGGTAGATTAGCCCCCGCTTCTCGACTATCAAGGTCTTCTGTCTGTATCGTTTACTGTCAAAGTTGATGGGCTCAAGATCCTTATAGATTTGCCTTCTAGAGATCCTTATAGGTTATCTCTGCTTCTCGCATGACTAAGGTCTCATGGACGCCTTCGGAGATCCTTATAGATTAGCCTCCGCTACTTAGTCATAGAGGTCTTGAGTTATGGATCTACATACAAAAAATGAGAGAACTCATCGAATCGGCTTTAGCTGAGCCTTCCAATTTTTCAATTAAGTCAAACTTTGAATTAAGAAATGATAGATAATTACACTTGTGTTGCCCTGTTTTAGTCGGTTAGCCTAATTTTGGATTGTGAATTGGCCTGATTTTGGACTTTAGATTGGCCTGAATCTAGTCTTTAGATTGACCTAGATCTGACTTCGAATTAGCCTGAATCTAAGCTTCGGATTGGCCTAGATTTGACCTCGGATTGGCCTAGATCTAGGCTTTGGATTAGTCTGGATCTAGGCTTCAGATTGGCTTGGATCTGGCTTTGGATTGACTTAGATCTGGACTTCAAATTGGTCTGGATCTGACTTCAGATTGGCCTCGATCTGGTTCGGATTGGTCTTATTCTAGACTTTGGATTGGTCTGGATCTAGCTTCAGATTGGCCTTCATTTTGACTTCGGATTAGTCTGGGTTTAGCTTTGGATTGTCCTTATTTAGGCTTCGAATTGGCTTGGATTTGATTTCAGATTGGCCTTCATTTTGACTTCGAATTGGCCTGGGTCTGGCTTCAGATTGACCTGATTTGGGCTTTAGATTGACCTAGATTTGGCTTTAGATTGACCTGATTCTGAGCTTCGGATTGACCTTCATCTTAACTTTGGATTGTCTTGATTTTTACCTCGGATTGGCTTGATTTTTACTTTAGATTGGTCTTAATTTTGACCTCGGATTGTCTTGATTTCTACCTTGGATTGACTTCATTTTCACTTCGAATTGGCTTGATTTTCACTTCGGATTAGCTTTGATTTTGACCTCGGATTGCTTTGATTTTTATCTCGGATTGGCTTGATTTCACTTCGAATTGGTTTTGATTTTGACTTTAGATTGTCTTGATTTTTATCTTGGATTGGCTTGATTTTCACTTCGAATTGACTTTGATTTTGAACTCGAATTGCCTTGATTTTACCTTGGATTGGCTTGATTTTCACTTCGGATTGGCATTGATTTTCACCTCGGATTGCCTTGATTTTGACCTTGGATTGGCTTGATTTTCACTTTGGATGAGCTTGATTTGACTTTAAATTGACTTGATTTGACCTTGGATTGTCTTGATTTTTATCTCAAATTGGCTTGATTTTCATTTCGGATTGGCTTTGATTTTGACCTCAGATTGCCTTGATTTTTATCTTAAATTGACTTGATTTTTCACTTCGGATTGGCTTGATTTTGACCTTAGATTGCCTTGATTTTATCTTGGATTGACTTGATTTTGACTTCAGATTGACCTTGATCTTTACCCTTTATGACCTGTGGACCTCACTTCTGATTGGCTTGATTTTGACCTCAGATTGCCTTGATTTTTTTCTTGGATTGGCTTGATTTTGACTTCGGATTGACCTTGATCTTCACCCTTTATGACCTATGGACCTACAAGAATGAAAAAAAATAAATAATGGATGAGGGCTTGTGAGCCTTTTACCATGGGAGCTTTGAGTTATGGGAGTCTCCTTTTAGGGCCTGTTCTCTTGAAATATCCTTGATTCTATTCAGGTAGATAAGAAAGTATGGATCTATCCCAATTTAGGGGCAGAATTTGAGAGATTGTCATAATTTTCTTTCTTGTTTGGATTCCATCAGAAATTCAAATTTTGAAATAAGAAGGTATGGATCTATCATAATTTGGAAATCGAGGTATTTTGTAACCTCCTTCCTTATTTGAATGCTGGATCTCTCCTTATTTGGATGCTTGATCTCCCTTCGTATTTGGATGTTGGATCTCCCTCTGTATTTGGATGCTGTGATGTCCTTCCTCTTTTGGATCCCACCAAGAATTTAAACTTTGCAACAAAAGAGACATAGATCCATCATGATTCTGAAATTGGGAGATTTTCATAACCTCCTTCCTTTTCTAGATGTTGCGATCTCCTTCCTCGTCTGGAGCACCCCAGTTTTGAGCCTGACTAAGATAGTTTGGAGGGCATTGATTGATTCAAAGATGATTAGATCGATCGATGTTGGTTGATTTGGAGATGGCTAGTCTAGATCTCGTCGACATCTGATAGATTTGATCGTCAGGATCTCGGTGGTGTTGGGACGACATGATAAAGCTTCTTTGACTAGATACTTTTTCCTTTCCGTAAATAGATCTGGATCTTCCTCTAGTGTCAATTTATTGTAGCAGACATCTATCTTGAGGTTGGGTTGGCCAGAGTTTGGCGGCAATGGTAGGTCGGCGATGATTGGACGGTGGTAGCAAGACCTGCAAAAAGAATTTCCGACTGAAGGTAGCTCCAGTGGGGACCCTCCAATGCTCAAGTCAGATCTCTGATACAGATGGGAAGGAGTGAGCGTTAGGACAGAGCAAATAAAGAAAATCTGAAGAAACCACCCAATCCGATCCGTATGAAACCGAATTTGAATTGGATTGAATCGGGTTATGATTCGTAAAAATTTGTTAATTATGGTCGAATTCGGTTTCTATATTTTTAACCCGTATGAAACTGAATCCGACCGACCAATATAGTATTTTCAATACTTAAGCTATTTGGAGAATTAAAAATTGATAATTATGACATGTTATGTATTAATTTATGGATGTTATGAAATTATTGTATCCTATTTTCTATACAAATTGAATGGTGTATTGATTTGTGATGTTTAAAATTAATATTGGATCAATATTGAAGCCCAAATCGATACAACCCATCCGAACCTGCTATAAATCATTAACTTTGGTTCAAATGGTTTATATATAACAAATGGTCGGTAGTGGGTTAGATTTCTTTAATCTAATTAAGTTCGGTCAGATCAAAATTTTCTCTCAACCTGACCCAATCCGATCCGCGCTCAGTCCTAGTAAGCATGTTGAGATAGAGATTTTTCATACCTTAGAAATCCCCTATGAGCCTTTATTTATAGGTAGAAGCTGAAGAATCATGAGAGGAAAAGAATAAGAAAGTTAGCCTAGACTTATCTGGAGAAATATAGTTGTTATCTTTTCCTTATCTACTCGTCGTGATTGTTTGAATTTTAAAAGAGATGCAGAATTTTTAGATTAGATCTGATCCAGCAAGAGGGGATCTAGGATCGGCCGAGGATCGGGTCGGTAGCCAAGCAAAGGTCGGAGTTGCCAAGTAAGCGACTCAGGAGTGACTAGACGAGCCTAGGGTACCTTTGTGTCCTTGTATACCTCACATTTTTGATCAGTATGAAATCAGCCCGAACACAATAATTTAAATCTTTCCTTTACGGTATGAAATTATACCATTTTTGTAGAACATTATTTTCTTCAATAATGTAGGCCTTGTGTACTATAAATTTATAAGCAATGAATAAATTATGTATGACCTTTTACTTCCAACATGTAGCCCCAATAATTACTTCGTCAATATCATCTAACCCAACATTTTCAAAGCAAGGAAGTTACTTAAGTTAATCAAATTCTCATGTCTACTATAGGTAACTCTCTTAATGATCCTTTTTAGCTTCAGATGTACAATGATAGTAAAGCGGCACCTCTAAAATTGGTTGCTGACAGGCTACTTTTGTTGGGTATGATGGCCCATCAAACCTACATTGATAAATTGAGAAATAGAGATCCAACAAACAGGAAGAGACCACCAGGGATATGATCCTCCGAGCACCTTCAATTGCTGCAGATAAAGTCCCACCATTGTTTATAAGATAGTAGGTTGATGTACGTGAAGATAATAGCATCTAGATGAAAACAATACTAGTCCTGGCCATTCCAGAAAGGCTAATTGGTGAATTCAGGTCCCAGTTAAGGTTGCCAGATGGAGGAAATAGGTAGGCAAGAGATTGGTCAGCAACCCATCCCATCTCATCAATACTAGTCCATCCTGGACAAGATGATGATGAGGAATAGGTTGCCTTTCCAAAGCCCCCGATCGCGGTGATGGCTCTGCTTAGCAAGCCATGGACAAGCATAGACGATGATCCTTTCAGAATCTCTCAGATCCATGTTAACCAGTTATCGCTGAACCTTCGGGCATTGAGGATATTAATGATGAACTCCCAAATGAGTGTGCAACTCCAGGTATCTTCCTAGCATTATTGCAAAAGTGAATAATCTCATGAGCTGCTACTCCATCTGGAATGCATGCACCTTTGTTTCGCCATTTGCTCGCTACCCACCAGCTCTTGAATGATGAGGATTTTACAAAATTTCACACACACAATTCAGCAAGCTAATACCTGGATTAGAAGCATTTTCTTTTTCGATGGTAATGCTATAGTGGCCCTGTTGAAATGTTGCAGTAGCTAATTATGGTTGTTATATTAGTAATATGACTTATCTAATAGCGATTGATCTACTGCTTATGCCAATGAAGTTCAACAGACGCTGCAGAGACCAATTCAATTCCTTAATGTGGATGCATTGGACTACATGCTTATGTTTGGTAATTATTGTGTGATCTAGTTGATATTCTTGCCATCATATTGTTACTAGAGTTTCTGAAGTTAAAATCATTGACCAAAATACAGGACTACTGCCAGAGAATTGCAGTCAAATTCTTCGGTACTGGACTGTTATGTATTCTAGCCCATTAATTTATCTACACATTTCCTGCTCTATCCTGATCTAAACTTTCTCCCTTAAGACTCTTTCAGTCACCAACACTTCCCAAAAACATTGTCAGACCTATCCTTGCTTCCATGCTGAATTATTCCTCCAAGCAGTTCAACCTGTAACGCAACAAGTAATACAAATCAGTCTTGGTAGTGCCCTGCAACACGAACCAATGTCACAAACAAAATGTAACGTTTTGTTCCAAAAAAGAATAAGAATTAAACACCAATTCATTTGGCATCGATTATACAATTGTAGGGAAAAGACAATTCCATCAGTCTCATACTACACAAGAAGAAGAAGAAGAAGAAGAAGAAGAAGAAGAAGAAGAAGAAGAGAGCCACTAGATCATTAAAAATTACATCTTTGCATTAATGCTACAATGAAGTAAGCTAAGCTAACGATTCATTAGCACGAAACAAGGAAAAGTGGAAGCTTTAATACAAAAACAGTAGCAAAACTAACAAAAGGAGGTGAAAAGGAATTTAAGAAGGAAGCAAAGAACTCATCTTTGGTGGTGGAATCCAATCTACTTCTTTCCGCCGCCCCAGAGCGACTGCCAGAAGACGGGCCAATTCCGGCGAGCCTCGTTCCATCCAAGAAGCGAGCCCTCCCGGAGAGGGTCCCAGCTCGCCGAAACGATCCCATAGCTGACCCCAAGAAGGGCGGAGCCAAAGAAGAAGAAGGAAACGATGAACGGAATCCAGGTGGGCACGTCGATCTTGGAGACCACCTTGAGGTAATAGAAGAAGGGGAAGAAGAGGAGACCGAAAGCGAGCGGAATCCCCACCGAGAACCCCATTCGCCGCATCATCCGGTTCGTGACCACCTCAGGGATCGTGCCCTCGTTCTCGGATTCGTCTTCTTCTTCTTCGTCATCGTCGTCGTTGGGGACGAGCTCTTCCGCTTCATTCGCTTCTTGGTCTTCTGGGGCGCGGGGCCGAAGCCGCGAGGGCTCTTCAGGGCCGCCGCCGCCGGCAGACGGCGGCGGAGGGGCAGGGTATGGCGACGCCGGAGGGGAGGGAGAAGGGGTGGCGAGGAGTGGGACGAGGGAACGGTTTGGAGAAGGGCGAGTGGGGAGATCCGGAGGAAGGAGGACTCCATGGCGCTCTCTCTCTCTCCGCGTATGGTTCCTTTCGATGACGAGGCTTATCCCCAATTGTTGTCACATGCATCGCGCGTGAAATGTAAGTCCGCACAGTCTAATGCCGACTTTATATAAGTACTCCTACTTTCTAAATATACACATTAACTTCGGGGCAGTTGCTTGCTGAATAGGATGAAAAATGTGTGTATTAAGTAATAGTTGGGGTTTATTTATCAAAACTACGTAAATAATTGGCTATACGTACCTTGGGTCGGATCGGCCTTGGCATTGCATCCGCTTCTTTATTTTTTCAAAGAACATAAAAACCAAGATACAAATATTTTTTTTGGCAGTCTAGTTTTTCAGATAATTTTTTTTTAATTTTAAAAATTTTGAAAGCTAAAAATTTAGATTAAAAAATTTAAAATTAAAATATTATAATTATTATTATTATCTTTATTATAATTATTGCTATCATTTTTGTCACTCTTTGCTACCATCAGCCATTGTTGGTTATTGACTACCATCGGCCGTTGTTGGCTAGTAACTATCATCAATTAACTGTGATTGCCACAATCAGCTACTAGCTGCCAGCACTAACTACAAGTTGCTATTATCATTATCATCATCTCCAATCCAATGAAGTGACCATCAAATAAATTTTAATTTTAAAAATAATTTTAAAAAATTGAAAACAAGAAAATAAGAGCTAAAAATTGGAGGTGATATCAAACACTGCTGAAGTGTTTATTGAACATCATCATTTAGTTCTTTCAGGAAAACCTCAAACTTGATATTTGTTTATGTTTTTTCTAAAAGCAACGCTATGGTAACTCAAAAATGTCATTCAACTATCTTCTACCCCATAGTTGCTTCATTAAGTGCCACGATTCATAATGCAAATACAGGGATAAAAATGAGAATACAACAAAATAATGGCAGAGTACACTATGGCAGTGAAGGGGTATGCTGAAATTTGATATTGAAGGTTTCGGTGACAGGAGTAGACACCATGGCAACAGTTGTGCTTTTGGTCTGCTTGTTGAGTGCCACAACCACGGTGACTATAACTGTGGCCTGCTGACCTTAGCAGCACTGGTAGCAAACCAAGGGCCCTAACTTTCTGCCAGTAACCCACTTTTGTTCCTTGCCAGCGTTATTCTCAATAGCCATGTCTAGAGGGAGAAAATGGGCATGGGAATGGTAGTAAGAGGATGAAGGTTGCATAGAATGCATGATCCGTTGGGCCAAGCAAAAGTTATGACCAGTTAACACTGTTGAGCCCACATGCATACATTATTACTTCTAAATCTCCAACATCAGTATTGCTAGGTGTTATAGAGGTGACCCACCGATCGGATCAACCATTCTCAAAGTGAGCGCCCAAAGTGACTTGGTGAAGCCACATTGGATGCTAGCTCAAGATCTTAACCCCACGTCCATTTCAGACCACTAGCTCGACTGACCATTCGGGTGATATTTACGATAAATGTCCACAACTAACAATCTTGATCTTATGGTTAGTAGACAGATTTTTTTCAAATAAATAGTCAAAACGTAGCCCAATGGCCTAAAGAATTAGATCTGACAAACCTATAAATTCCGACTAACAGCTTAAGGACTCAACCTCAAAATTAAAGAGGTATGAAGAGGACCCCAAGATAAGTAAGCTAAATTGGGAGGGGGACCAAGAGAAGAACATGCTGCTGTCTCGCAACTTTTCTCTCTCTTTTTTCTCTACCATTCTTAAAGCTACAGCTAACTTAACCATCGGAGGGTCCCCCATCAGAACACCACTAACGAGTGTGGACTTTTTTTGTAGGTTCCTCCCGACATCTTGGATTATCAACGGTACCCACCTTCAGCTATATCAGCAATCTTTCGGAGCTTTGCAGCAATAAATTGGTGCTAGAAGAGGGCCAATCCCTTTTTAAGATAAAGAAAGCATGGTGTAGATAAGAGCACAAAACTCCGCCATCTCCTACCGACAGTCCATCCGTCGCAACCAAAGTAGCACTGCTCATGGATCCATTGCGGTGCAACCTCTGCCTACAATAGATCCATTGTCGCTCGATGCCCTGGCTCACTGATCTAGGCATTGACTGGTGCTATGCAATGACTCCAACCATCAACAATAACAGCACATAAAGCCAAACCTCCAAGCGGCTCCCTCTCATTGCGGTTGGCAATCTCGCTCCTGGAGCTTGAGATCCATCTCGTGATGGCACTCCCATCATTCTCCTACTTTTGTAGCTCATTCCTCCTCCCATCAGAGCTTGAGGGAGGAGGCAAGTTTGAGAAGCACTTCCTTCGCTGGCAATTTGGTCCTAGCTTACTTTCTAGGCTCGGAAGTTCTCAATGAGAAGAGCTCAAGAAGAGCGTTCGAGACATCGAGCATCGTCTTGATGATATTCAGAGTGAACCTCGTCAGAATGATGATGGTCTCAATTTCAACTCCCAACCACCACACTTCTTAACCATTCTGGGTGAATCGATCCCAAATCGACTCAAAGTACCTCAGTTGAAGCCATATGATAGTTTCATGGATCTTCTTGATCACCTACAGGGTTATAAAATCCTCATGATACTGTAGGATACTTTAGACGCCCTCTTTTACCTTGCCTTCTCGACCACTCTCAGAAAGTCGGTATGGGTGTGGTACTCAAAACTTTAGCCTGAGTCTATTCATTCATTCGAGCAGTTTGGTAGGCTATTTATTACTCACTTTGGCAATAGCTGAGCTAAATCAAAAAATTCTAATAACCTCTTCTCTCTCCAGTAAGAAGAGAGTGAATCACTGCATGACTACATTGCATGCTTCAACACCACCATGCTGGAGCTGTGAAACCTCGATGAGTCAATGGTGATGTTGGTGCTCAAGCAAAGGCTATAGAATGAGCACCTCATCTTCTCCCCAACAAAATTTCTAAGAGATTACATCGATCTGCTAGATCCGAGTTCGAAAGTACACCCAAGTAAAGAAGCCTAGGTAGTGCGCAAGCAAACAAAGGAAAGAAGAGCTCCAACAATGGGAGGGCCGAGAAGATCCTCGAGCGGCCTAGGCAGAAGGGAATCTTCCCAACCACTAAAGAGCTACAAATCAAAGAGTTCACCCCAGTGGTTCGACAGCTACACCCCTCTGTCCGTCTCTTAATCCCAAATTCTAATGAAGATCGAGGGTCAGAAGTATCTGCAGTGATCTAAGCCAATGATAATTGCTCTAAATAAGAGGAGCAGGAGAAAGTACTGTCATTTCTACCGTGACCATAGCCATGACATAGAGGAATGCCACTAGCTCAGGAACAAAATCAATGCCTGGATCTGGAGGGGCTACCTTGGCAAGTACATTCAGGAGCAGCAAAATCAAGTGCTTGATGAGGAAATAATGACAATCGACAAACCATCAGTGTCATCAATGCCATCTTCGCCGTCGCCGCCAATATGGGGTTGAGATCAAATTAAGGAAGAAAAGAGACACTATTCAAGGATCATTATTTATTCTAATTTTAAAGAGAAATATATTCCACACCATGCACCATCATCACTACTGATGATAGCTAGCCATGATGTAAATATAATTCTAGCTCACAATAAAAATTTACCTAACATTTATTTCATGATGCTTTATGAATGATAAAATTACTAGCCAACCCAAGGAGGCAAAGACAGAGCTGACGTGAAGTTGAAAGAGGCTTGGCCCTAATGCCAGTGCCTTTGAGATAGCCTCGAAAAGCTCATAGGGCTCGTGATGACCCAACGAGGAGTTGACCCTAAATCAACAGAGAAAATTAGGTCCCCAACTAGAAACCCTCACGTGGATGAGGCCTTGAATCTCACAAGGCTCGGAGATTGAAGGTAGCTCGTTATTCGAGAAAAGATAAAAAGCTCTCTGAGGCTTTCCAAAATTTGGAGATCCTACTGATGCAAAGATCTAAATAGACCTAAGCCAATGCTTTATCGCGCTAGGCCACATGGCACTTTCTGTCTGTAGACAGATCAAAGCGGAGGCCTTGATGATGAAGATGAAGGGGCTAATCCTCCAAAAAATCCACATGGCTCATTGAAGCCAATAGGGGCTAACCCTCCAGGACCCCACATGGCCCATTGAAGACAACAAAGGCCAAACCTCCAAGTACCCCATATGGTCAACAGAAGCCAACAGGGGCTAACCCTTCGAAACCCCACATGGCTATTGAAGCCAACAGAAACTAAACCTCTAGGGATCCCCGAAGACCCACTGAAGCCTACATGGGTTAACCCTCCGGGGACCCCACACAGTTCATTGAAGCCAACAGAAACTAACCCTCTAGGGACTCCATATCATTCACCAAAGTCGTCAGGGGCTAATCCTCTAGGGACCCCACACAGTCCACTAAAGTCGATGGGGGCCAACCCTCCAAAGATCTCGCACTACCAGTAGAAGCCGACGACGATGATAGAAAAGGGGCTAATCCTTTGGAGATCCAGCCATGAAAAAAAGAAACTCTAGAAGACACATGGAGAGAATATCAACAAAGAAATACTTCATTCAAAAGGTCCGTATACATTCTAGATAGAGTTTATTACAAGTCAATTTCAGCTAAGCAAGGTTCGTTACAAAAAAAGGGAGAAGAAGAATACAAAGTTCAGACTCAACTAGCATCCTCAAGTGAAGGACCAAACACTACTCAACACCATCCTCGATGATCCATACAAAGCAGAGCCCTTTCTTGATGGTCATTAGTCCCTCCAGGTGAAGCTAAAGTGATAGTTGGTGCAGGTATAGAAAAGGAAGACATCGACAGGTTATAGGAGGATGCCAGGAAGCAAGCAAGGACCTTCAGCTCAAGTGGAGGTGGTCACCTCAGAGGCCTTTAAGGGAGCTCCAGGGCTAAAGGGTTTGGCATCGACGATGGATGTTTGCACAGGAAGCATCAGGGCATGCAGTGGTAGTAGAATCCTGCGGGGTTTACCAAGGCTTGGGGGCACCAAAATAGAGATTGTTGGTACATGTTGGTGCTCCCAAGCCTTGGGAGACCAAGATAGGAGTCATGGGCTCGGCTCCAAGATTTTAAGATAGGTTTGGATCCTAAAGCTATGATGGATTTAGTCCTAGAGTGGAGGTTTAGCCTCCACAATCTTGAGGCCCAAGATTTGGGGCCTTGAGGGCTCGAGGCATAGGGAAATTGGGCCTCAAGGGGGCTAACTCAGTTATGGACTAGCTTTTGGATCCATGGGGATGAGAGCATGCAAGACTTAGGTCTGGATGAGTGCTTTCATGTATGTATTAGCCTAGAAAGTTTTCGGCTAAGATTTTGGTCCATGTATATGGGTATATATATGTACATTATAACCCTAATTTGATAAAGAATCAAATTGACTCTTTCTCCCTAACCTCTCCTTCTCTCTTTGGTTTGCATGCCACCCAAGGAGGCAGCCCAAAGGGGCTTCACATGAGGCAGAAGAGGAGTGCGCAGGTACCTCACACGCACCCCCCTTCTGAGTAGAAGAGAGTCCCAATGTCAGTGACTCTCTATCCTCAGAGGAAGTGGCTGGTGGCCTGAGGTGTTTTATGCCAAGAAGGATTCTCCTTTACTCTAGTATCTCATGGGAAATAGTGATGAGGCACACCCTAGAAAATAAGAAAAGGGGGCACACGTGGTGAGATGGTGTGGCTAGAGACTTAGTCACACTGAGACTCTCTCTCTTGTGCAGTATGGCTTCAATTTTGGATGTCCTAATATCCTAATTTCTAACAGGATGAGCCGGTGATCTTATGAAAAGATTTGAATTCTGATTTGATTCAGATCAGAGATGTGTAGGGGCCAAGATGGAGCACATAAGGTAAAGGCTGCGATATGGAGATGCTGCCATGAAGTCCTAATCAATAAGGACTCCTCCTCATCAATGGTTTAGGTCCAGATCTGATAGCCCTGAGTTACCACACTCCTAGCCTAGGTTTCTAGGGTGTTGGGCATGGGATTTCCTATCTGGAGGCATGTCCTAGGTCCAAGGAAGTGGGGGATGAGGACTAGGTCGCTGGTTCAGCCTTTTGGTGCGCAGCGATCTAGGGCTTGACATTTGCTATTCCTAAGAAGTTTGGATCTCCATGGATTCTTACAGAGAACTCTGTCGTAGGTCTCTTCAGATCCATGCAGGTGTACGGTGGTCCTAACAATTGGTATCAGAGCCTGGTAAAGCATGAAAATGAGGAAGAAGTCATATAGGATGAAACCAAAAATCTACACACCTATTCCATAGTATGCCTCGGATCTATCTTTATTTTTACTATGGTTTGGCCAATCAGGAGTAGTGGGTTGAAGGTGGAGGTTGAGAAGATTGACGGAAAGAAAAGTTTTTCAGGGTAGAAGGTTTGGATGGTAGATTTTCTTGTCCAACTTTGGTTGGATCCGGCATTGGAGGAAGAAAAGCTGAAGGGTGTGACGGTTAGGCGATAGGGTTCTCTAGGGAAGATGGGCAGCATGGAGCTATTTGGTAGATGAGAAGTGATTGGCAGGTTTGGCATGCTGAAGGAGAGTTTACCCAAGGGATCGTGGTCTAGGTGGAGCTAAAGAAGCAACTATATAGCCTTTGGATGCAGGAAGGTTGGGAAGTAGTTGGGAAACATTCGACGGTTTGACCGATCAGGGACTTGGAGTGAAGGGAGAAGGCCAAGATGTCTGATTCTTGGATTGTCAATGCTGGTTCGAAGGAGGAAGAGGAGGTCCTCTTAAAAGTTTTGGAGGGTTCTGCAGAGTGTGGAGGTCCAAAATGATAACAGCAGAGGTGGAGGTTCAGCAAGAGGTTCAACAAGGTTGTGTTGAGTAGCTGAGCTTGGATCTGATTTTATCTTCTATAGAAGCACCGGGAGGAGTCATGATTCAGGTGGAGCACCGATCAGAGGTGTCTCTCCATGTGGAGGATGGTTTGGCATAGGTTTAGAGCTGAGGGACGCAAGGATAGGCATTAGATTCTAGCACTAACGGCGGTAATGCACAGCATAGATCCATGCGTGATGTGCAGGCATCGGAGAGCCGGACTCTAGGAAGATCGTATCAGACGGGTTGTTATAGCAAGAGAGGATCGGGATACCTATGAAAAGGCTGAGGTGAGCCTTGAGATTAGATAGGTGGGTCTAAGCCCGGACAGGTTTTGAGCTGCAATCCCGTCAAGTGAAGCTGAAGCGATAGTTGGTGCAGGTATAGAAGAGGAAGATGCCGATAGATCACAGGAGGATGCCAGGAAGCAAGTAAAGACCTTCAGCTCAGGTGGAGGCTATCACCTCAGAGGCCTCCAGGAGAGCTCCAAGGCTGAAGGGTTTGGCATCGATGATGAAGGTTTGCATAGGGAGTTGTTAAGGCACGCAGTGGCAGTAGGATCATACAGACGGATCATGCGGAGGTTTGCCAAAGCTTGAGGGCATCAAGATGGAGATTGTTGGTGCATATTTGGTACTCTCAAGCCTTGGAAGATCAAGATAGGAGTCATAGACTTGGCTCTAGGATTCTAGGACAAGTTTGGATCATAGGGCTAGGACGGGTTTGGTCTTAGGATGGAGGTTCTGCCTCCATGGTTTTGAGGCCCAAAATTTGGGGCCTTGAGGGCTCAAGGCCCAGGAGAATTGGGCCTTGATGGGGCTAACTCAGTTATAGACTAAATTTTGGATCCATGGGAATGAAAGCATGCAAGATTTGGGCTTGGGTGAGTGGTTTCATGTATGGGTTAGCCTAAGAAGTTTTGGCTAGAATTTTGGTCCATGCATATAGGTATATATATACATTGTAATCCTAATTTGATAAAGAATCAAAGTGATTCTTTCTCCCTAACCTCTTTCTCTTTCTCTGGTTTGCACGTCGCCCAAGAAGGCAGCCCAAAGAGGCTTCATGCAAGGCAGAAGGGGGCACGCAAGTACCTCACGTGCGCCCCCCTTCTGAGTAGAAAAGAATCCTGACGCTAGGGACTCTCTCTTCTAGGAGGAAGCAGTTGGTGGCCTGAGGTGTTTGACGCTAAGAAGGAGTCTCCTTTGCTTTGGTATCTTATAGGAAATAGTGATAAGGCGCACCCCAGAAAATAGGAAAGGGGCCGTGTGTGGTGAGATGGTGCGGCGAGAGATTTAGTCTCTCTGGGACTCTCTCTTGTGTGGTATAGCTTCAGTTTTGGACATCCCAATACCCTAATTTCTAGGAGGATGAGCCGGTGATCTCATGAGAAGGTTTGGGCTCTGATTTGGTTCAAATCAGAGGTGTGTACAGAAAGATAGAGCGCACAAGGTAAAGACTGCGGTATGGAGATACTGTCATAGAGTTTATTCAACAAGGACTCCTCATCAATGATTCTGATCTAGATCTGATAGCCTCGAGATACCACACCCCTAGCCCAGGTTCCTAGGGTGTTGGGCATGGGATTTTAGATCTGGAGGCACGTCCCAGGTCCAAGGAAGTGGGGGACGAGGACTAGGTCACCAGTTCAGTCTTTTGGTGTGCAGCGATTTAGAACTTGATGTTTGCTATTTCTAAAGAGTCCGGATCGTCATGGTTCTTGCAGAGGGCTCTGTCGCAGATCTCTTCAGGTCTATGTAGGTGTATGGTGGTCCTAACACCTATCACCTTCTAGCATCCAAGGTAATTTTGCCAAGTCGTTTGTGAGAGTCTGACCATGTTCTAAAGGAAAAAATATGTTACAAATAACGGATGACCTCTACAACACTTGCCTTCCACTTTTGAGTCTGAAGTGATTTCACCGTTTCAGATGAAGGGAGTAGTCAATTTCTGAACCCATACCTTTTTGCTGGCTTTATCTTTTCTTTAGAGCATTTATGGTGTAGTATCTAGTGGAGAAAATCTCAAGAACTTACCAAGGCATCACTTTGTAATCCGTATCATAATTATGAAGGATGGGGCCTTGAGGTGTCGCAGAATAATGACTTGAGAGAAAGGAGATCTGAGGATCATCTTTAGGTCCGTTAGGGCTTGCCACGTGCCGTATGTTGGTAGGCCCCAGGGTGTGGCTTGTGGATCAACATACGTGGCTTGATTTAAGGGGGAATGATGAAGAGTCACGAGATCTGACACTTCTTATGCTAGCTAGGTGGCAAAATTTGATGATTTGATGGTCAAATCCATGTCATTGACGGTCCATATATTAACAGGCTGTCATATGTTATTTCTTTTACTCTAGTCTGCTAGATTTCTTGCCCTCCACTGCCAGTCATCTTTTCACGATTGCTACTATCAAAGGAAGGCCCACCAATATCATCTTCTCGGGTATAGTGGTAGCTCCTACTTTCGGTTGGTTTTCCATCTTCATTCCTATGTTGTTCTCTGTCTTTTCTAATTCGACTCTTATAGATCTTTTAAGACCCATTGTTGTCCCTTTTCTCTGTTACTTTAGCTCTTCCTTGTAGATATTTTTGTCTTATTCATGTCTTTTGATGGTGATGAGGTTCGGGGCGAGAACCCCCATGGTGACCGAGGTGTTTGGTTGTCGCATCCTCAAATCGGGTCCAAGAGTGGTTCTCGGGCCATCACCATGGCTGGCTTCTCTTTCGAGAACCAAATCTCCATACCTCATCATGCAGATAATCTGATGCATGGGTTCGAAGATTTTTGGGGTCCGAGCAATGAGGAGTCAGGCCTAACTGAAGATGACCTAGTAGGTTTCGTTCTTAATTTCCATCTATTCGATGTCCCAACTCAAGGTCCCAAGATGAGACGATCGCATGACCAATACCTCGGGAGGTCAAGTCATGTTGTATGAGGAGTCTTTTTAGGTCAATCTTCAACTTTTGCTTCATTCCTTTATCAGCAATGTTTTAGATTTCTATAGAGTTCTTCCAACTTAGATCACTCTGAAAACTCTATCCAGATGATCATCATCTTTATGATCCTTTGTTACTAGCTCGATATCTCTCTGAGGGTTTCTCTCTTTAGATATTTGTTCACCTTGAAGAAGCACCCTCATGAGAGGGTGGTGGTACTTTTATCTTGCTTTTGGTGTAAATTCATCATCGGATTTCCATCTTCAGTCCATGGCTAAAAAAACCATTTTTTCATGTGTCTTTGGATCAACCCTAGGGGTTTAGCCCAACCTGGGGTAATCCATATTTGTCCCCTAATGAAGATAAGTCCGTCCTTCTTGAGGATGAGAAGGATCGTGGGAGCCTGCTTGATATCAAGGTGCCTGAGCTGAAGAGCTGCTAACTGAGCAGAATCTTTACAATGTCGGCATTAGTCCAATGTTGTCTTGGGGTATGATATTCTTCTTTCTTATCTTTGAAATTTACTTGGTGATTGCTGTGCTGATCTTTTTCCTCTTTGGTCATGCAGCAATGAGACCTTCACTTTCATCCATCCAATCAATGCTAAAGAGAAAGATGAGCTCCTCGAGTGGAGCATCCTCATCAGAGAAGCCGAGGAGTACCTAATCACCAATTCCCATCCCTACCCTTACATCATCCATGGGGATGTCAAGTGCTAACCCTGTAGAGATTGAGGACAAGCCAGTAGCAGTCGAGTAGCTATAGTGTTCTTATCGGTATCTTTAGAGCCAGCTCAAGTCTTAGCCTTCCAATGGGCTGAGCCTACCATCGATGTTGGTCGATGAGTGAACTAGCTACATCCCTGTGATGCTCTGCAACTACCATCTCCCATGATCGATGACGAGTGGACCAACGAGCTTTGAGGTAGGTCCCTCCTCATCCAAAAGGGATGGGGGATTCATAACAATCATCTGAAGGCTATGGGAGGATGACTCTATCCTTCAAGACTGCCAGCTCGCCTATGCGTTGATGAATCTAATCCTACTGCCAACCAATCAATCGGAGAAGAGGGCTCATCCTTTGGATGAGGCTATCAGTTCTTCCTATGTCGGCCTTCTTAAGGTGAGTTTTATTTTCATGCCTATTTTTGACTTTTAATAGTTGCATTTGATTTTTTTCTCCTTTATGTAGCTGGCACATGACATCACCATCCTTAACAAGGGCATGGTCGATTTCAACCTAGTAAAACTATCACTAGAGGAGAAGCTTCGAGTTTCCAAAGCTCAACCCAAGACTGTCGAAGAGGCAAGGGATGCTATCGAGGAGGCAAGGTGGGTTCTTGAAGAGGTGAAGAAGGTTGCCAAGGAAGAAGCTTCCTAGGTCAACTTTGAACTTTGAGCTGTTTAATGCCTTGGAAGGCTTGGTGGCGATCAAGCACAGAGCCAATGGAGCTCTCTGTTTGAAGGTGACTAAGCTCGAGGAAGCCTTGGGACTCTATGAGGCGGTAATCAGAGCCACCGAAGACAAGGTGGGGCTCATTAAGGTGGCGGTCTGGGAGGAGAAAGTGAAGGTCGTCGCCAAGGCTAAACTTAAGGGCATTGAGGAGTACAAAGTTTTAAAGGAGTTTGAAAATGAAGTCGCTGAAGGCTCCACAGTTACCTATGAATATGGCTTCAATGTTTGCAACGAGCATCTAAGGCAGATGGTTCCGAATCTTGACTTGACCTATTTTTGCCTCGAGGATAGTAATGATGAGAGTGGAGGGCATTCACCAAATGGAGATGAGCTTGAGTGAGTTGAGGATGACCATGCTCCAACTGAGGTCCCAACTGAAGCCCTAGCTAAAGCCCTGATCTCCGGCCCCATCGCTATAGAGGTCAATTCTACTAAGGAGATCATCATAACCACCCCCATCGAGGAGACCACCATGGCTGCCCCTGTTGAAGAGACCGCCTTTGCCACCCCCATCGAGGAGGTCACCATAGTTGTATTTAAGGACTAGTTTTCCTCTTAAATTTGTAAACTTTTTATTTGAACAACTTATATAGTGGACTTTTGTCGATGTAATGTATCTATTAGTTATCCTTGGCTTTCTGAATGAAGTTCTTTATTACTTTTTGATGTTTATGTTGATTAGCTTTGACTTGAAGTTTTACTAACTTTAGTAAGTCCCTCTCGTCCCCCTACTTCTAAGTTGGAAATGGTGAAGCCTCTTCGGACAAAGAAAGATGAAAAGGATGAAAAGCTCTCTGAGGCTTTCCAGAATTTGGAGGTCCTACTGATGCAAAGATTTGAATAGATCTAAGCCAACGCTTTATCGTGCTAGGCCATATGGCACTTCCTGCCCATAGATATATCAAAACGAAGGCCACGATAATGAAGATGAAGGGGCTAGTCCTCCAAGGACTCCACATGGCTCATTGAAGCCAATAGGGGCTAACCCTCCAGGACCCCACATGGCCCATTAAAGACAACAAAGGCCAAACCTCCAAGCATCCCACATGGTCGACAAAAGCCAACAGGGGCTAACCCTTCGAAACCCCACATGGCCATTGAAGCCGACAGAAACTAAATCTCTAGGGATCCCAGAAGGCCCACTAAAGCTGATATGGGCTAACCCTCCAGAGACCCCACACGGTCTATTGAAGCCACAGAAACTAATCCTCTGGGGACTCCATATCATTCACCAAAGTCATCAGGGGCTAATCCTCTGGGGACCCCACACAGCCCACTAAAGTCAATGGGGGCCAACCCTCCAAAGATCTCGTACTACCAATAGAAGCCGATGATGATGATAGAAGAGGGGCTAATCCTTTGGAGACCCAGTCATGAAAAAAAAGAACTCTAAAAGACACATGGAGAGAATATCAACAAAGAAATACTTCATTCAAAAGATCCATATACATTCAAGATAGAGTTTATTACAAGTCAATTTCAGCTAAGTAAGGTTTGTTACAAAAAAAGGGAGAAGAAGAATACAAAGTTCAAACTCAACTAGCATCCTCAAGTGAAGGACCAAACACTACTCAATGCCATCCTCGATGATCCACACAAAGCAGAACCCTTTCTTGATGGTCATTAGTCCCTCCAGGTGAAGCTAAAGTGATAGTTGGTGCAGATATAGAAAAGAAGACGTCGACAGGTTATAGGAGGGTGTCAGGAAGCAAACAAGGACCTTTAGCTCAGGTGGAGGTGGTCATCTCAGAGACCTCTAAGGGAGCTCCAGAGCTGAAGAGTTTGGCATCGACGATGGACGTTTGCATAGGGAGCATCAGGGCATGCAGTGGCAATAGAATCATGCAAGGGTTTGCCAAGGCTTGGAGGCACTAAGATAGAGATTGTTGGTGTATGTTTGGTGCTCTCAAGCCTTGAGAGATCAAGATAGGAGCCATGGACTTGGCTCCAGGATTTTAGGATAGGTTTGGATCCTAAAGCTAGGACGGATTTAGTCCTAGAGTGGAGGTTTAGCCTCCACGATCTTAAGACCCAAGATTTGGGGCCTTGAGGGCTCGAGGCACAGGAGAATTGGTCCTCAAGGGGGCTAATTCAGTTATGGACTAGCTTTTGAGTCCATGGGGATAAGAGCATACAAGACTTGAGCCTGGATGAGTACTTTCAAGTATGTGTTAGCCTAGAAAGTTTTGGGCTAAGATTTGGTTCATGTATATGGGTATATATATGTACATTGTAACCCTAATTTGATAAAGAATTAAATTAACTCTTTCTCCCTAAGCTCTCCCTCTCTCTCTGGTTTGCATGCCACCCAAGGAGGCAGCCCAAAGGGGCTTCACATGAGGCAGAAGGGGAGCATGCAGGTACCTCACACGCTCCCCCCTTCTGAGTAGAAGAGAGTCCCAATGCTAGGGACTCTCTCTCCTAAGAGGAAGTGGCTGGTGGCTTGAGGTGTTTGATGCCAAGAAGGAGTCTCCTTTGCTCTAGTATCTCATGGGAAATAGTGATGAGGCGCACCCTAAAAATAGGAAAGGGGGGCACGTGTGGTGAGATGGTGCGGCTAAAGACTTAGTCTCACTGAGAGTCTCTCTCTTATGTGGTATAGCTCCAATTTTGGATGTCCTAATATCTTAATTCTAAGAGGATGAGTCGGTGATCTCATGAAAGGTTAAATTTTGATTAGTTCAGATCAGAGATGTGTAGGGGCCAAGATGGAGCACACAAAGTAAAGGCTGTGATACGGAGATGCTGCTATGGAGTCCTAGTCAACAAGGACTCCTCCTCATCAATAGTTCAGGTCTAGATCTGATAGCCCTAAGGTACCACACTCCTAGCTCAGGTTTCTAGGGTGTTGGGTATGGGATTTTCTATCTAGAGGCATGTCCCAGGTCCAAGGAAGTTGGGGACGAGGACTAGGTCGCGGGTTTAGCCTTTTGGTGCGCAGTGATCTAGGGCTTGACATTTGCTATTCCTAAGGAGTTTGGATCTCCATGGATTCTTACAGAGGGCTCTATCATAGGTCTCTTTAGATCCATGCAGGTGTATGGTGGTTGTAACAATTGGTATCAAAGCCTGGTAAAGCATGAAAATGAGGGAGAAGTCATATAGGATGAAACCAGAAATCTACACACCTATTTCACGGTATGTCTCGGATTTATCTTTATTTTTGCTATGGTTTGACCAACCAAAAGCAGTGGGTTGAAGATGGAGGCTGAGAAGATTGATGGAAAGGGAAGGTTTTTGGGATAGAAGGTTTGGATGGTAGATTTTCTTGTCCAACTTTAGTTGGATCCGACATTAGAGGAAGAAAGGTTGAAGGGTGTGACGGTTAGGTTATATGATTCTCTAGGAAAGATAGGTAGCATGGAGCTATTTGGCGGATGAGGAGTGATTGGCAGGTTTGGCGTGCTGGAGGAGAGTTTACCCAAGGGATCGTGGTCTAGGTGGAGCTGAAGAAGCAACTATACAGCCTTCAGATGCAGGAAGGTTGGAAAGTAGTTGGAAACATTCAGCAGTTTGACTAATCAGAGACTTAGAGTGAAGGGAGAAGGCCAAGATGTCTGATTCTTGGATTGTCAATGCTGGTTTAGAGAAGGAGGAGGTCCTCTTTAAAGTTTGAAGGGTTCAGCAGAGTGCAAAGGGTCCGAAACGACAGCAGTGGAGGTAGAGGTTCAACAGGATTGTGTTGAGTAGCTGAGCTCAGATCTGATTTTATCTTCTACAGGAGCACCAGGAGGAGTTGTGATTCAGGTGGAGCACCGATCAGAGATGTCTCTACATGTGGAGGATAGTTTGGCATAGGTTCAGAGATGAGGAATGTAAGGATAGGCATCAAATTCTAGCACTAGCAACAGTAATGCACAGCATAGATCCATGCGTGATGTGCAAGCACCAAAAGCCGTGACTCTGGGAAGACCGTATCAGATGGGTTGTTATAGCAAGAGAGGATCGGGATACCTATGAGGAGGCTGAGGTGAGCCTTGAGATTAGATAGGTAGGTTTGAGCCCGGACAGGATTTGAGCTACAACCCCTCCAAGTGAAGCTAAAGCGATAGTTGGTACAGGTATAGAAGAGGAAGATGCCGACAGGTCGCAAGAGGATGCTAGAAAGCAAGCAAGGACCTTCAACTCAGGTGGAGGCTATCACCTCAGAGGCCTCCAGGAGAGCTCCAAGGCTAAAGGGTTTGGCATCAATGATGGAGGTTTGCATAGGGAGCTGTTAAGGCACGCAGTGGCAGTAGGATCGTGTAAACAGATCATGCGGAGGTTTGCCAAAGCTTGGAGGCACCAAGATAGAGATTGTTGGTGCATGTTTGGTACTCCCAAGCCTTAGGAGATCAAGATAGAAGCCATGGACTTGGCTCTAGGATTCTAAGATAAGTTTGGATCATAGGGCTAGGACGAGTTTGATCTTAGGATGGAGGTTTTGCCTCCACAGTCCTGAGGCCCAAAATTTGGGCCTTGAGGGCTCGAGGCCCAAGGGAATTGGGCCTCAAGGGGACTAACTCAGTTATAGACTAAATTTGGGTCCATGGAGATGAAAGCATGCAAGACTTGAGCTTGAGTGAGTGCTTTCATATATGGGTTAGCCTAGAAAGTTTTGGGCTAAGATTTTGATCCATGTATATAGGTATATATGTACATTGTAATCTTAATTTGATAAACAATCAAAGTGACTCTTTCTCCCTAACCTCTCCCTCTTTCTCTGGTTTGCACGCCGCCTAAGGAGGCAGCCCAAAGAGGCTTCATGCAAGGTAGAAGGGGGCATGCAAGTACCTCACGTGCACCCCCCTTCTGAGTAGAAAAGAATCCCAATACTAGGGACTCTCTCTTCTAGGAGGAAGCAGTTGGTGGCTTGACGTGTTTGACGCTAAGGATTCTCCTTTGCTCTGGTATGTTATAGAAAATAGTGATGAGGCGCACCCCAGAAAATAGGAAAGGAGGGCGCATGTGGTGAGATGGTGCGGCTAGAGATTTAGTCTCACTGGGACTCTCTCTTATGTGGTATAGCTCCAATTTTGAACATCCCAATACCCTAATTTCTAAGAGGATGAGCCAGTAATCTCATAAGAAGGTTTGGGCTCTAATTTAGTTTAGATCAGAGGTGTGTAGGGGAAGATAGAGTGCACAAGCTAAAGACTGCGATATGGAGATATTGCCATGGAGTTTTATTCAACAAAGACTCCTCATCAATGGTTCTGGTCTAGATCTGATAGCCCTGAGGTACCACACCCCTAGTCCAGGTTCCTAGGGTGTTGGGTATGGGATTTTAGATCTGGAGGCACGTCCCAGGTCTAAGAAATGGGGATGAGAACTAGATCATCGGTTCAATCTTTTTGGTGTGCAGCGATTTAGGACTTGATGTTTGCTATTTTTGAGGAGTCCAAATCATCATGGACTCTTGCAGAGGGCTTTGTAACAGGTCTTTTCAGGTCCATGCAGGTATATGGTGGTCCTAACAACTATCACCTTCTAGCATCCAAGGTAATTTTGCCAAGTCGTCTGTGAGAGTCCGACCATGTTCTAAAGGGAAAAATGTGTTACAAATAATGGATGACCTCCACAACACTTGCCTTCTACTTTTGAGTCTGAAGTGGTTTCACCATTTTAGATGAAAGGAGTAATCAATTTCTGAACCCATACCTTTCTACTGGCTTTATCTTTTCTTTAGAGCATTTATGGTGCAGTATCTAGTGGAGAAAATCTCAAGACCTTACCAAGGTGTCACTTTGTAATCCATATCACAATTATGAAGGATGGGGGCTTGAGGTGTCGTGGAATAATGACTTGAGAGAAAGGAGATCTGAGGATCATCTTCAGGTCCATTAGGGCTTGCCATGTGTCGTATGTTGGTAGGCCCCAGGGTGTGGCTTGTGGATCAACATACGTAGCTTGATTTGAGGGGAGAATGATAAAGTGTCATGAGATCTAACACTTCTTATACTGGCTAGGTGGCAAAATCTAACGATTTGATGATCAAATCCATATCATTGACGGTCCATATATTAATAGGCTATCATATGTTACTTTCTTTTACTCTGGTCTGTCAGATTTCTTGCCCCTTCACTACCAGTCACCTTTTCACGATTGCTACTATCAAAAGAAGGCCCACCAATATCGTCTTCTCGGGTACGATGGTAGCTCCCACTTTCAGCTGGTTTTCCATCTTCATTCCTACTTTGTTCTCTGTCTTTCCTAGTTCGACCCTTATAGATCTTTTAAGACCCATTGTTGCCCCTTTTTCTTTGTTACTTCAGCTCTTCCTTGTAGTTATTTTTGTCTTATTCATGTCTTTTGATGGTGATGAGGTTCGGGGCAAGAACCCCATGGTGATCGGGGTGTTTGGTTGTCGCCTCCTCCAATCGGGTCTAGGAGTGGTTCTCGGGCCATCACCATGGCTGGCTCCTCTTTCGAGAACCAAATCTCCATATCCCGTCATACAGACAATTCGATGCATGGGTTTGAAGATTTTTGGAGTCTGAGCAATGAGGAATCAGGCCTAACTGAGGATGACCTAGTAGGATTTTCGTTCTCAATTTTTCATCTATTCGATGTCCCAACTCGAGGTCTCGAGATGAGACGATCACATGACCAATACCTCGAGAGGTCAAGTCATATTGTATGAGGAGTCTTTTAGGTCGATCTTCAACTTTTGCTTCATTCCTTTATCAACAATGTTTTAGATTTTTATAGAGTTCTTCCAACTCAGATCACTCCAAAAACTCTATCCAGGTGATCATCATCTTTATGATCCTTTGTGACTAGCTTGATATCTCTCTAAGGGTTTCTCTCTTTAGATATTTGTTCACCTTGAAGAAGAACCCTCATGAGAGGGATGGTGGTACTTTTTATCTTGCTTTGGGTTTAAGTTTATCATCGAATTTCCATCTTCGGTCCATAGCTAAAAAACCATTTTTTCATGTGTCTTTGGATCGACCCTGGGGTTTAGCCCAATCTGGGGTAATCCATATTTGTCCCCTAATGAAAATAAGTCCGTCCTTCCTGAGGATGAGAAGGATCGTGAGAGCCTGCTCGATATCAAGGTGCCTGAGCTGAAGAGCTACTAACTAAGCAGAATCTTTACAATGTCGGTATTAGTCTGATATTGTCTCGGGGTATGATAGTCTTCTTTCTTATCTTTGAAATTTACTTGGTGATTGCTGTGCTGATCTTTTCCTCTTTGGTCATGCAGTGATGAGACCTTCACTTTCATCCATCCAATCAATGCTAAAGAGGAAGATGAGATCCTCGGGTGGAGCATCCTCATCAAAGAAGCCGAGGAGTACCTAGCCATCGATTCCCATCCCTACCTTTACATCATCCATGGGGATGTCAAGTGCTAACCCCATAGAGATTGAGGACAAGCTGGTAGCAGTCGAGTAGCTATAGTGTTCTTGTTGGTATCTTTGGAGCCAACTCAAGTCTTAGCCCTTCCAATGGGCCAAGCCCTACAATCGACATTGGCTGATGAGTGAACTAGCTCCATTCCTGTGATGCTCTGCAACTACCATCTCAAATGATCGATGCCGAGTGGACCAACGAGCTTTGAGGTAGGTCCCTCCTCATCCAGAGGGGATGGGGGATTTATAATGATCATCTAGAGGCTATGGAAGGACAACTTTGCTCTTCAAGACTGCCAGCTTGCCTATGCGTTGATGAATCTGATCTTACTGCCACCCAATCGATCGGAGAAGAAGGCTCATCCTTTGGATGAGGCTATCAGTTCTTCCTACATCGGCCTTCTCGAGGTGAGTTTTATTTTCATGCCTATTTTGACTTTTTAATGGTTGCATTTGATTTTTTTTTCTCCTTTATAAATAGGGATCTTGTTGCTAGAGGCTGGTACTGCTCCAGTGACCCTCCTGTAATGTCGTAGTGGCATCACCTCATCCGATGATATGGAATCATCGGTACTTTTCTTACCTAAGAGAGTCTTCTCGTACCTTAGATCAGTTGCAGAACACTTCAAGAGAGGGCACTGGTGAGTATCCCTATTTGGCATGAGAGATATTGGAAAAATCCATCGGTCTGGTCATGGAGCCATAGCGGTGATTACTGAGAGCCATTTTAGCATTGTACTCCATAGAAGGATCTTAGACCTTTCTAGGAGGCAATTCTTCACCCCTCCCCCACCAAGTTAGCTTTCCAGCACTCCTTGGAGGAATTTTTGGAGATGGGTGGGTTCCTGAGAGGATAGCTGCTATTCCATGCCTGATATCTTTATCGAAGACCGACGATCATCAAAAGGGAGGTCTTCATGCATGAATGTCGCCAAGGACCTCACTGAGTGTAGTTCGATTTTATGCCTAAGGATGACGACTAAGCCTAAGGATATTGATTGAGCCTGAATCTTATGTCTTTTCTTCTTTCTTTCATTGTACTGAACTTTATCCAAATAAAGTTGTCTTATAGTAAGCTTTTTTGGAAAATGTATAGACATGTTGAATAAAGTATTCTTTTGTATATATCTTTTTTGTGTATCTTGCGTAGTTGTCAGCTTGATGCTCATGTCAAGTCATTGTCGTTCCCTCAATCTGATTCCTACTAGGATATTTAGGGGGACTCCTATGAGGTGTCATCCAAGGTTGATCCAAAGTTGCTTTGCGATAATTTTTGCCAAGTTATTATAGGTCTCCATCCGACTCATCTATGAATGAAGAGCGTCAGATGGCTGCGTGGGCTCTCTAGAGGGTTAACCCTTCGTAGTCATTATCATCGACCTTTGTCTAGCTCGTTTGTGAATGATGATCGCCAGATGCCCGCACGGGATTTTCAGAGGATTAGCCTCTTCGTAGTCATCGTCATCAACCTTTGCTTATCTCATCCATGAATGATGAGTGCCAGATGGCCACATAGGATTTTCAGAGGGTTAGTCCCTTAGTAGTCATCATCGTCATCGGCTTTTACTCAAATTATCCATGAATGATGATCACCAGATGGCTGCATGGGGTCCCTGAAGGATTAGCCCCTTTGTAGTCATCATCATTAGTTAATTCCAATGGCATCATTTATAAGTAGTCGATGATTAGTTGAATGTTTTCACTTTAACAAGAAGTCTGTGCTAAAGTTCAAAGAAGTCTTTATTGATAAGGTGAGGGGATTCATAACTCACTCATAGTACATGCACAAATTCTCAGCATTCCATGTTCGAGGGATGGGATTTTTATCGAGGCTCTCAATCTTGTATTCTCTAGGCTTGATAACTTTAGTCACTCTATAGAGGCCATCCCAATTTGAGGCCAGCTTTTTTCGCTCTATAGGTTTTGACACCTCGGCTTGATGTAGAATAAGGTCTTCAGGTCGAAACACTTTCGATCAGACCCATGCATTGTAATAGTGGACCACCTGCTGCTAATACGTCACCATCCTGACTTGGACACTCCCTAATTTCTTCGAGCAAGTCCAAGTTCTTTCGGAGTCAGCTTGGATTCTCCTGTTTATCATAGTTCTCTACTCTAATCATTGGCATCTCAATTTCAACAGGAATGAGCACTTCGATGTCGAAGATGAGGTTGAATGGTATTTCCTGATGGGAGTTCGAAGAGTCATCTGATAGGTCCAGAGTATATTGTAGAGTTTTTCGATCTAGAGTCCTTGGGCCTGACTGAATCTTGCCAACTTCTCCATTCGACTAAGAGTAACCGACCAAAGTGAGCCTATGGTCGATATGTAGTTCGGCATATAATTTTTTGAACTTCTAGTTATCGAATTGTCATCCATTGTCGATGACGATAGCTCATGGTGAAGGAAAAATTTGTCTGATCGCATTGGATGTCAGAAAAGTAGAATAGATTAGTAATTAAAATTTTCATAATGTTTATGAATTCTCACCTTAATTCACAGCGAAAAAGGATCAAGATTGAAGAAGCTCCTCGATCAATATGCTTCGCGAGATCCGAATGTATGGATCCTCAATTTCGCATGCATGCCAAACTCTATAGAAAAGAGGGATGAATGTTTCTTCGAAAAGGAAGGAGAAGTACCCTTGAGATCTGATCTCAAGGCTTTAGAGCTGCCCACATGCCACCATGCCAAGGGGAGGGAGGATGCCCAAGAGGAGAGAGAAGCCCAAGGAGAGTACATGCCTAAAAGAGAGGGATGCTCATACCAAGAAGATTCTCCATGCCAAGCCTAGGATAGATTGCTTGTTTCTCTTCTCCACACCCCTCCTTATATAGGCAAAAGGTCCTAGATCAAATCAAATTTCTTAAGGTACTAGGAATAGGACTCTTCATATTTGAATCAAATCTAAACTTTCTAAAATATAAGAAATCTTAATCCAAGTAGGAGAGGCGCCAACTTGCACCTCCCTTCATAATGCAGCACACCCAAGGAGAGAGGGCTATTTCCAGCCCCTTCTCAACCAACTTGGTTGGCCCATATGATGAGAGATTAGCTGAAAAAAGTGACTAAGTGCATCAAATCAGATTTGGTTAAGATTTGGATCAATTCAAATTCAATTCAAATCCAATTCGAACCAATTTCGAAAAGACTGCTGATCCTAATCCAATTAGGATTCTTGTTCAAATCCAACTTGATAAATTAACCCAATCAAATCTTAATAAAATTAAGTTCAATTAAGTTAGATCTGATCTAAAGTAATTAGGACTTAAATCAAATCTCTCATAATCACTTGGATCATTGATTTGATTTAATTCATCCTCAAAATCAAATCCGTACCTCATGCATAGTGCTAGCTGAACATAGTCAATGTTTAATTTCGTATGACCTATAACTTAATTCTTAATTAAGTTAATCTACATGTTCAATCAAATTTCATACTTGTAAATTAAATACATAAATATTCGATCCATTTTTTTCTGCATTGTTTGACTTTTGTGTGCGACTCCATAGGTTCGAACACTAAGTCAATAGCATAAGAACTCCTTCCTATACTAATCAAAGTGACCATCTAGCAATGATATCTGACGTCCGAATAAGTTGAATATTTATAAAATAATATTCAAACATCTCAACATATGGTTACCACATAATTCATCTCTTTGACCTTAATACTCAAGATGATCTAGGGTTTAACTGTCAACCCTGATACAGTCATCCACATCATATTTTAATCTTTAAATCCATCATATGGATTATTCTGATCAAAATTTTATTAAATTGAAATACAGTGATGCATTAACTCCTATAATTAGGAGGAGTCAATCTCATCTTGATCCATATACAGACTTCGCAAGTACTTGACTGTACTCAGTAGCCTTCCGTCTCTTTATTAGAAATACAGATAGTTCGGCATCAAAGTACAGTGAGTTACTTATAAGTCACTACGGTGATTTCAAATCTAAGGGACACTTATGTCCATATATTTCGTGAGCTACTCTTAATAGTAGAGCACTCAGTAGGTGAATCACTTATTCAGTGATGATATACTTCTATATCTCATCTGTATGTCATATCAGTATCTCCATACTCCTTAGTTATGAGGACAACCAATCTATATGGCATACAATGATCTATACTCAATAAATATCATCATCCTATTAATGACATATCATTTGATCGCAAACATATTTAAGAACTATTCGATAAATCCTCTTTTATCGATCATAATATAGTTCTAGGGACTTCATCACAATACATAAGTTCTAATAAAGAAGACGTACACCTTGTGATAAAAATATCAAAATAATTTTATTATTAATCAATAATTTATATACCAAATCTAATTATTTATAATAAATCAATTGACTTTAGGATATAATTTTTTAACAACTTTCACTTGGACTAAAGTCAATCAGGACAGTATCTTATACCCATCTTCTACTTATAATCATTGAACTCTTTGATCCCGAGAGCTTTAGTGAAGGGTCGGTTAGATTTCTTTTTCATCAATCTTTTTAACTCAATGTCATCTCGATCCATGATTTCATGGATAAGATGATAGCATCACAGAATGTGTTTAGTTCTGTGGTGAGACTTGGGCTCCTTTGCTTGTGTTGTGGCTCCAGTACTATCGTAATATAATAAAATTGAACCACCAAAAGAAAAAATCACTCCAAGTTCAATGATGAACTTTTTCAACTAAACAGTCTCCTTTGAAGCATCAGATGTCGCAATATATTTCATTTGACATACTAAGTCAGCCATCGTATGTTGCTTAGAACTCTTCCAGCAAATTACTCCTCTGTTCATGGTGAACACATAGCCCGATATGCTTTTGCTGTCATCATGATCTGACTGAAAACTGAAATCAGTAAATCTCACAAGTTTCAAGTCAGTGTCTTCATAGATAAGTCATTGGTCTTTAGTATTTCTTAAATACTTAAAGATTATCTTCACAACCTTCTAATAATTTCTTCCAGATCAGACTGGTACCTACTCACTACTCCTAATGAATAGGCCACATCCAGTCTCATACACATCATGGCATACATGATCAATCCCACTGCCAAGTATATGAGATTTTACTCATACACTCTCTCTCCTGAGGGATTGTCAGACAATTTTTTTGAAAAAAAATTTTTTGATCAATCGGTAGATAGCTCTTTTTAGAATTCTCCATATTGAACCGTTTCAGCATGATATCAATGCACATAGATTGAGACAACCCAAGCTACCTTCTAGATCTATCCCAATAGATTTTCATCCTTAGGATGTTGGATGCTTCTCTCAAATTTTTCATAAAAACTATGATAATAGCTATAGCTTTACACTTTACAAAGCTGGGATGTCATTTTCTATTAACAATATATCATCTATATACCGTATAAAGAAGATGACTACAGAATTGTTAGCCCACTTGTAGATGCAAGTAAAAGGAAAGAAAAGAAAAAGAGAGAAAAAAAAGGATTTTCTCTCTCCTCTCTTATTTCTCTCTCTAAATTTTCTCCTCTATTCTCTCTCTATTTGATTCATGGACCTCATATGAACTTGAGATGATGTATCTAAAGAAGTCCAAAATTGCTTTAATATCTGTGCAAGATGTTGGACCTACCTGATCATGTCGAATGTCCTTGAAATCTCTATTGATTAATCATATGATTGATATTAGCTTTGATTCCAATCCATGCCTCATGATTTCTTGATCGAGTCATCTAGATTTGATCTTTGTCTGAAAAATCCTGAATTACCCTAGCATCCGGACTGCCTGTCGAATTGACCACCCGATCTACAGTATTCTTTCTTTATGATTGAATTAATAAATAAAATTAATGATATTTTTAATATATTAAATAAGTTTGATAAATTTATCTATCAAAGTTTGAAGGATTAGGACAGTAAAAATAAGTAATCCCGACACTTCTTACTTACTTTTAAATTATTGACTATTTATCATGAAAAAATTATTCTATATTTCATAAATAAGGATCGAGCATATGCATTGTGAAATTTATGATTTATCATAAAATAATAATTTATGAATATTTAATATGAATGACTTTTTAATAAAATATGAACTTCATATTTATGAAATGTAGGCTTTATTATAAAAGACATGATTTCATGATTATTTTATTGTTAAAGATTATTTATGAATTATAAATTTTATAAATTATCTAGTATCTTATTTATGTATGATTTAAGAAAATATGATTTGATGAAATATGATTTAAGAATGTCTATCTTAAAAATATAGAAAAAAACTCTCAGATAGCTATATATGATCCCGTCAGTGGGTAACAGTAATTGGCATATGACCCTACCAGTGGATAATAGTAATTGACATACAACCCTACCAATGGGTAATAGTAGTTGGTGTATGACCCTGTCAATGGATAATAGTAGTTGGTACATGATTATGACCCTATCACCGATATAATAGTGACCTTAGCATTTAGTCTGAGAGAATTATTAAGAATCATGATATGAAAAAAATGACAAATGATTTATGACTTTATATATGAAGTTGACATAATTTATGAATTTACTTATGTTATGCATTGAAAACTATGTTTATGTAAATTACATGATTTATGCATATGCAAGAGAATCATTGATTTATGATATATTTTATTATAAAATTTATGTCTCAATGATCATCATCTTCTCTAAATGATTTATTGATGCATGTAAAAATNTACTTGATCTGGATAAGATAGTGTAAGGTTTACTTACTGAG
>KE505249.1:167759-187407 GCA_000441515.1 Elaeis oleifera
ATTAATTTTAAAATTAATTTTTTAAAACTCTACTTTCAAAACCTTCAAAAGCTCTGTTGCCAAAGCAATCCCAACGGACATCAGGCGGTGCTAGGTTACCTCCCCTACGCACTGGAGAGCTAATAATCTCGGATCCCCTTCTTTCGCCTCATGGTCGAACGGAATGGCTTCCTCGTCTTCGTCGTCTTCTTCTTCTGCGTGTCAGGCTGCCTCCGGGGTGGAGAACTCTAAGCTCGAACTCGTGAAAAAGGTCTTCTTCGAAACTTTCTTCTTCTCGATCGCATCTCTCTTTGATTGTTCTTTTCTTGTCCGATTGGGGGCAGTTTTGTTATCACCGTGGAATGGAATACGCGGCGGCCATTGATGCGTCTCCTCCCTCTTCTTGTAGATACGAAGCCATGAGGTCGCGATCGCGGAATTGAACAGTCTTGCGCCCTCCCGAGTGAGTCTCTCCAAATCCCCCTGGTCGTCTTCTTTCTTTCCTCGAATTCTCTCGAGAGATTTAGTAGCGATGATTCTTGAACGATGGGTTGAGGTATCATGGATTAAACTATCAAGAAAACCCGAAAGACGGACCATCAAAAGGTAGAAATCTTTTTATGGGAGCACTAGGGTTACTGAATCACCCTAGGGTTTTAGATGTCAGGATTCTGAGGTTATGGTATAGGTTTTAGCTGCGTCTGGGATGTTTAGAGATATGGTGAGCAATATTAAGTTTTACTTTGATGTCCACCTTATTTCTGATGATGATCCCTTGTTATCCCGTTGCTTCCGTCAACGGATGGTTATACCTCTCGAGTTATTTCTGTTTCATATTCCTAAAAAGGTCGTTATTTTGTTTGAAATATCATGAATCCTAAAATTTATCTTTTAGGTAATTTTCTGCATGGAGTGAAAAAAGATGCTATTGATATGTAAGATATTGTTGTTCAACATGTCGTCAGAATATGTAATCTGTAATCCATTATCATGGATGTTTGATAGATTTGAAATGATCTTGAATCAGTTAAAAGAAGCTTCATATCTTCATGCAAATTGATTGTGTTAGGCAAATTGAGCTCAGTATTGCCAAGAAACAGTGACCTGTAAACCTATAGTAGCTTTATCTCACATCATCTCAGGTCAGTACCTCCAGGAGCTTATGAGAGTTGTCTAGCCTACCAAGCTATATGTACCCCAATATAATTTTCCCCTTATTTCTCATGATCTAAAAGACAGATGTTTTTGCTGCATAACATTAACCTTTCTCAGGTCCCGAATTCATTAACAAGAAACATGTAAGTACCTATTTGTGTCGGCATATCTTTTCTTTGTACAAGAAATCAATCTTATGGTCTACCTTTCTTTTATGAAACATATAGTTCTTGTTGGATAATTTCTTTCCATTTCCCCCTCTATGCTAGCTGCATAAACTAACTCATCTGTTTTATTCCAGAACATATTGTTCATTCTTATGAATCACTTTTGTTGTTATAAGTTATTACAACTATTCCACAATTCATCCAACATCCTTCTTGTCTTAAGAAGTCAATGAATAGATTTGAACTTAATAAACCCCATATTCCGGTATTTTCTATCTGTAATCGTTATCCATTGGATGTTGAACCTTAGCTTCATTTACTTTTCTGACATCCTCTCTATTGCTTTAACATCTGTGGAAGACATTTTTTAAAAAATCTCTCTGATGTATAATTTATATGTTCAAGCATTAGCTTCTAGTATTGGCAACAAGTATAGCAAGAATGTTACCCCAATTCCTGCTTTTATTATGTTTTCACTTCATAACACAAGAAACATGTTACACCTACAAGTCAAGGAATCAATCAAGCTCAATCAAATAGAGGCTATCAGGCTGCAAATGAGGAAATCAATTTAGTCAATCAAGGGCAGCAGATATTCAAGGTGTATACCCGCAGAAGGAAAGTGGACTCAACCAAATAAGGAAGAATAATATCATGGGATCGCAATCACCTAAAATTTCGATGATTGGAGACTATAAATAGAACCAGAATGTGAAGGACAGGAAACCCAGACTTTACCAAATAGCTTTGTTCGGCCTTTAGGCTTGGTCTGGAGATTTTTCTCTGGTGTTCTTGTCATTCTGTTTCTTGAAACCATAGTTGTACTATTCTTATTGATTCTATATATTCAAGGTGTAAGTGGACTCAACCAAATAAGGAAGAATAATATCATGGGATTGTAATCACCTAAAATTCTGATGATTGGAGACTATAAATAGAATCAGAATGTGAAGGACAGAGAATCTAGACTTTACCAATAGCTTTGTTCGATCTTTAGGCCTGGTCTGGAGATTGTCTCCTGGTGTTCTTGTCATTCTGTTTCTTGAAACCATAGTCGTACTGTTTCTTATTGATTCTATAAAAGATCCATTCTTCCTTCAACAAATTGATCCGACGTTGCCGGCTTTTATTTTTTCCTGTTCATGCCATGAACCTGAATGAAGACCAGGGTTGAATTGTTGGAGACAACGGTCGCAGCACTCGAGGCGAAATTAGAGAATCAACACATTGAAATTTGCAAGGCAATGGATAGAAATTCGATGAGCATTTTGCACGCTTAAAGGCCACCATGGCCAGTCTTGCTGTCTCTATTAAAGGCAAGACAATTGTTGCAGATGAACCAGACCCCGTATCTCCCCTCTCGGTTTATACTCCCACTGCACCATCGAAGGTAACTGTCTCTAATTCCTCTGATTTCTCTTCTGATGTGACTTCTTTACCTCAGAAAATTGAAATTTTCATCTTCGACGGATCGGATCCAATCGGCTGTATCGCAAGGGCAGAGAAATTTTTGAGGTGAATCAGACAAAGAAATCAGAAAGTTACCCTCGCCATGATAAGCATGGAGGGCCACGCCCTTCATTGATTTCGCTGGCTCCGATAACGAAAACCGCAGCTGACATGAAGAATGTTAATCGTCGAGCTTATCTAGCAATATGATGGAAGACACGGGGTAATCCCTTCGAGCTACTGGCGGCACTTCGACAAACATCCACAGTCGAGACGTACATCTTCACATTCATTGATTTGGTAAGTCAAGTCCCTGATTTAAATGACCAATATTGCCTGGATTTTTTTTGAATGGATTGATAGAGGCTATTCGAGTGAGGCTCCGCACCCACGACCTAGGAGATCTCGATCGGGCTATTATGGAGTTGGCCCGCCGCCTCGAGGCGGAATTGCGATTTGCCGACGGAGGCTCTGACAGTCGCCAACCGCCAGCAAAGTCGAGTGTTAGCTTCGCGCTGGCCTTGCGTTGGTTGCCCACCTCATCCACAACCTCGAATTGGTCGTCACCCTCAATGCTGCGCGCTACCCAGCCCAATAGTATCTTGGGGCCACCAACTCGAGCCGCAGACCGTAAGCCACCAGTGGCGGACCGAAGCGGCTACAAATCTCAGCCTGCTCCGCCTCCTCCTCGGCACTGGGGCACTAAGCAACTCAGCAATCAGGAATACACCAAGCTTCGCAATAAGGGCCTCTACTTTTGTTATCATCAGCCCTACTCGCCCTTACACGAGTGCCCAAACGGAGAGCTTCGGACTTTGATTGCAGTAGCAGATGAAGGAGACAGCATCAGCTTGGTCGATTTTGAGGCACTAGAAGCTGAGGTGGGGAACCGACGGCCACGACTCCACAAGAGACCCAGCTTGGACGAATCGACTTGGATGGACAGAGATGATTTTCATTCCTAGTTTTCAGACTTCCGCCTTGAGGACAAGGCGAATTTTCATCCGATGGGCATAATTGTTACACCCACAAGTCTGGGAATTAATCAAGCTCAATCAAATAGAGGTTATCAGGCTGTAATTGAGAAAATCAATTCAGTCAATCAAGGGCAGCAGATATTCAGAGTGTATACCCACAGAAGGAAAGTGGACTCAACTAAAAAAGGAAGAACAATATCATGGGATCGCAATCACCTAAAATTCCGACGACTGGAGACTATAAATAGAATCAAAACGTGAAGGACAGGGAACCCAGAGTTTACCAAATAGCTTTGTTCGGCCTTTAGGCTTGGTCTGAAGATTTATCTCCTAGTGTTGTTGTCATTCTATTTCTTGAAACCATAGTTGTATTGTTTCTTATTGATTCGATAAAAAATCTCGTTCTTCCTCCAACAAAACATTACTTCACTTTTTTTTAATATATTAAAAAAACTTGAAATTGTTAACTAGAGTTCCAAATTGCAGTCTTTTTTGGCCATGCTACTAATATGCCTCCCTTTCTGACCTCATATATAATTCTGATTAAGGAAATTATATGAGAACAATTAATATACAGCTATGCATGAACTTCTCCAATATACTGCCGGTATTTCTTGATATATTGGATATTTGGGTTTATATTGATTGAGAAATATGATCTATTCTGCAAAACATTGTCATGGACATAAGGGAGACCGAGGTAAAGAGGTATATAGGTTGAGCGATTGCTATTAGGATTTGTAAATTGACTAGACATCCACATTGTCATATTTGAATGGAACACCATTCACACACTTGATTGTGACATGCAAATAATCTTTGTGCATATTAGAAGATAATAAATCATTGTGCTATTTTATTTATCCACTGATTATCTGCTTTAATTGGCCCCATAATAAAAGAACAAATGAAGCCAGATTGTACTGCAGATAAATCCACTTATATTAGTCATTACTAAAGGCTCTGTTTCTATGAGATGAGTTTTCATCCAGTATCATTGTATTGCATTTTGATTAACTGCCTTAACAAAGTTCCTCTTTTTTCCAAGTGATATTTTAGATCCATGAGTAAAGAGTTCCATATATATTCTTCAATTTCTATTTTATTTCTGGTGATAGCGTAAGTAAAATTCGGCTTGTTTTCATCTGGTGACTTTGTAACTGCAGGCTGTATACCAGAAAAATGGCAATATCTTCTTCCGTAAAAATAATAAGACAGCAATAGCTTTTGAACAGAGTAAGCATATCTTCATGCCTACTCATGGAACTTCATTGTTGTCATATAGTCCTTCTGTTCCTCTTGCATGGTGTCACGATATTAGTCATATGCTTGCCAGAACAACTTGACTTGGCCAAATCTCAGTTACAAAAGCTGAATGCTGCTTGATGCCCTGCTGTTGTAAGAATTCTAACCAAGGTATGCTATTTCTTGACTTCCGGATGTTCTTATAAAAATGCTGGTGACATAAGTATCTGTTAGTGATTCTGAACATGATACATCGCTAGCATTATTTATCATTTATATAGTTGGTTGAGACACCTAGAAATTTAAGTGTCAGGCTCAGCTCAAACTGACTGAATTGTTTATTCAGTTCAATTAAATTATTTTCATATGGTCATATATAATACAAATATGTACATACATGGTTACATACATATGTGTGTGTGCGTGTGCTGGTGTGCATGTTCACACATGGTCTGCAACTTCCATGGAATAAGTTTATGGCACGGTAGGTGGTTTCCTTGTTACAACTTGGAAGACCAAGGTTCAAGTCTCATTCAAAGCAGAATCTTACTCTATTTTAGCTTTTTTTTTTTAATCAGTATGTATCTGTGTGTCTAGAAAATATTTTCTTACCAGCCAACTTCTGATTCCTCCAACCAGTCAGAAGGAGTATTGCACGTGTGTGTGGCTGGAAACCACTTGCCCAGCCAGCCAACTTCTAATTGCTCTAACCAGCCAGTTATATTGACTAGTTTGAAGCTCAACTCGTTGGGTCATATGAGTTTAGGAAATTGCCCTGTTTGATGTTAGGCCATCTATAAACTCCATCCTGGTTCTAATGTACTAGTTTAACTGGATGATATGTTTAGTTATGAGAAAAATTTGTCATAGGATTAAGAAATGCACACATACACTGAAGGCATATGTACCTGTATATGTTGTCAGACATCTTTTGAAATTTTTATGCATCAGACAATGACAACTTATGTGAGAAGCCCTAGAATTCTACTCGAGACAATGATAATGTATGCAAGAACCAACACAATATCATTTATAAATTAACTCTTATGGGTTTTTTGTAAGATCACATGATATAATTGACTTGCTATCAAGATGGATCATGTAATGGACTTGACTGAAATCTTCCTCTCATCTTGGTGAACGAGATGGAAAGTAAATACACCAATAGGGATTAACAACTTGAATTGTGTGACTCCTAAATAATTGTATGACTCCTTATGAAGTCCTTGAACAATGAGAACTATAATAGCACCAAAGATTAGTAAGAGGCACCTGGATCCAACAAAATGAGGCTTTTAGCAATTTTCAGACCTTTTTGCATTATTTACCAGCCAAGACTAGTACTATTGTGACATTTGTTAATCCTCACTAAAATATGCACAATCTTATATAGATCTGCACTCATGTGCATGTGTTCTGTGATGCTAGGGGACCATATCTATAACTTGTTTAAAACCCATTGACTGAAGAAGGCTAGTGGGCCATGCTTGTAATTTGGCAATCCACTCATGAGCTGACTGCGTAGGCCCCATCCTTATCTTGACATTAGCCCTCCTAAGGTTTTATTAATGGTCATTAATCTGATATAGCCATTTTGGAGGCCTCCTATCTTACCATGCTATACACAAGTATTGGAGTCATCTTACTCATTTTCTCATTGTAATGGACAATGTTTTACCTTTTCACTCTTCATTAGATCAAGTTGATACTTTTAATTTCAATATTTACAAGAAAATATATTATTTTGTGGACTGTGAGCTAGTCGAATAACATTAATGTTGCCCATTATTTCCTATTATGACAGATAATAGTGGTCTTTGTTGTCACTTTAACTGTTGCTTTTACCCAAAAAAAAGAAAAAAAGAAAGAAATCAGTGAGAGGCTTGATCACTTGAATAACAAAAATTATTACAATAACAATTTTTGAGTGGGCCTGTTGTTGGGGGATATTAACTGTTAACATGGTCAAAACCTTGTCCTTTGCTTGTCCATGTGCGCTATTCTTCTGCTTTTTGTTCTTTTGTTTTTGGATAATGGCAGTTATAACATGGAGGGCATTAGACATAGCCATGAGAAGTGAATTTGGACAAATGTGTAGCTATTTGACTCAATGTAAAGGAGTAAAAATAGATATCAGGACATGTAGGGAAACTTTTTTAACTACATTATGTGTTTTGTATAATAGAAATATTAATAAATATTATTTTAAGGTGTTTCAGTGTTTATGTTCCTTATTAAACTAAAAATGTTGTGGTAGTAGCAATTTCGCAAAGTTACTTTAGTACCCATACCTTTACCCAAGCTACAAAAGCAATATAAACCTACCATTAATGTTGCTATGATGTGTCATTGACATTGTTAGAAGGACCAACTATCTATCCATCCCAAAAAATTTCAGCCAAAGAATTTGATAACTATCTATGGTTTGAGCATATGTCTGACTTGCAGATGCATATGCATGTGGATTCTTTGAGGTGGAGACAAGAATCCATATAAAACAGATGATGACTTTTGTAAGGGTCTTGGATATTACTTGATGTGTTTCACATACGTACATAGAGACATATGTATGTACATGTGTACATACATACATATATACGTACATACACACATACATATGTAAGTACTTATGATGTATGTGCAAACATAACATTAGATAATAGTCATTATTCAAAATTAATATTCTTTAAATGTGAATTTCCATTTTAGTGAAGATTTCATGTTAAACACTTTAAAGATATCTATAAATCTTTCATCCTATAAGAAAAGTTACATGCATTCACATTTTTTTCACATTTTTCCTGTTTTTTTGTCTATGATCATCTTATTCCTGCTAAATTTCAACATTCTAATGCGGTCATTGTTTCAAAGTATCGAAGTTGTTCCAATTGAAGTCTTTTTGAATCATCTTTGAGCGTCATGTTTTGAATATGAAACCTTGGGCCTAAAAGACCATTTTCAATAATTGATCTAAAATTACCGTATCATAATTATTGGTAATTATGATTTTGTTATTTAATGTTTCCAAATATAATAATCCTATATTCTCTTCTCTAGACTGCAATCCATGGTTTTAGTTCAACATCTTGGAAGATTTCTCCATGATATTCCTAGCAAAAATTTTGTTTCACACAACCAAGTAATTGTACTAGTACCTAGCTAGTGTTAATTGCATAGAATGCTGAACTACCCGAACCGTTTGTACCAGTGTCTACTCGGTGCGGTTCGAGCATTCGATTCGGAATACTAGCAAAAACAAAGCGAGGGAATTGGAAAGAGAGAGAGAGAGAGGAGGGAGGAAGGAGAAGAAAAGGCTAGCAGTGGCCCATCTAGGCCATCAGAGGGCCATCGAGGCCTTCGGATTTCCACGGTCCAATGCAAGAAGAGATTAAGAAGAGAGGGAAAGGGAGAGAAATGGAGAAATCGACCCCGTGAACACCATGAAGTTGATTTGCGGCCGTTCAGTGGTCATGATGGCTATCTGGCCCACCTGACGGCCATCCGACGGTCGTGCGGCAACCACAACAGCCACTCAGCAGCCCTCCAGCGGCATCCCTACCGCTTTCCTTCTCTCCATTTCTCTCTTTCCCTCTCTCTGTATCTCTCTCACTAATCTCCTCTTGTGGAGGATCGTGGAGGGAGGCCTTGACGGCCCTTTGAGGGCCTCCGGTGGCTATTGTCGGTGTCTCTGCGAGCCTTCCTTTCCTCCCTCTCCCTCTCCCTTCCTCTTCTCTCTCTCTTCCTTCCTAGTTCTCCTTTGTTTTTGTGTCAGTTCTGGCCTGGTAGGGGGCGTACTGACTTGAATTGCCTCCCAGCCGATATGGGGTCCGGTTTCGAATCAGCGAACCATGGTTAATTGATTTGGACCCCATAGATCTTGGCACTGACCATCCTTTTAATAAGCCATTAAAAGTCTAATCATGTTATATTTGGACAATCCTTTTAGGTGGATCACCTTTGAATTTCAAGGTAACGAAGTTTCTTTATGATATTGATAACACCTTGCTTATTATCTAAATTCATTAATTCTCTTTGTGATTCTTTTATCAAGTGAACAAGCATAAACTTATGCAATTTCGACATCTGACTTCCCTGAATTTTTCATACGATTCCATTTATTGAATTCATCCAATATCTACTTTAGAAGTCAACTATCACCACTAGACATTTCTTTGCATATGTCTTCACAGTCTTCAACACATACATTACAAGTATGACTAGAATAATGTAAAAATTTTCCATGTTTACAACCTAGCATACAATTTAACAACAAAGGAACATAGAATTCATGAGAAGAAATCTAGATCCAATCTTCACCCTTGGGCATATAGCCTATGTATGTTATCCAAGGCCATATGAACTAATTATCCCCCACAAGTTTCAGAAGGTATCATTCTTGTTTGGTGCACAAGGGTGTCTAGCACTGTCAGACTTTCCTAGCCTTCACCCACCAAAAAGAACAAGACAATTGACTAGTTCATATGGCCTTTAACAAGCATTCTTGTCGATTTGCGCATGTAAGATGGGATCAAACTTGGAGATCAGCTCTTCATCTTTAATCCCGTTGATATTATTGCTGTAGAGGAGGTGAAAATCAATGTGAGAGGGGAACCATCATCATGGGGAGGATTAGAATGAATTCAGGGCAACTTGCATTAATCTAATCCAACCGCTAATTTGGGTTGTGTTGGGTCAATTTCAAGCTCATTCAAATAAAGTTTGAGAACTTGGTTGTAACTGAGCAACCTCAATTTTTATTGTAAGGCACCTAACCTAACCTAACCTAACGTAACATAAGCCTAATTTATTCTTTGTACGGTTCCTGACCCGGGCAAACCAATACTTAATGCATTGTTACAGCTAAGCTCCCAACAGAATTTAGCTTAAACTTTGATTGGATCCGCTCAACCCCACCCAAATTTTATTTAAATTGAAAATATTGGTATTTGGTCTTATTTAATTTTGGGTGGTTGATTTCATCATCAAGTTGGGTTGGATTTAAAATACTCTACTTTCTTGAGTTGGCTCTATTTGATTTAGCCTGCTGTAGTTAAACCATTAGTTCAAGGATTGTCTTTCAAGTAGTTGTCAAAGGTGCTTCGAGTGCTCACTTAGGTGCTTAGGCAAGTGTCTCTCTGATATCTAACGGTATTCTTCTGTATTTTTTTGCTCATTCTTTTAGAGCTTTATTAGTTTCACTTTGAGGGTTATTTTGTTCTATTAGAGACTTTAAAATAAAGGCCCACTCTCGGGTGCTTTATGGTTTATATTTTTTTTTTTGATAAGATGGTTTATTCAAACAAGTCTTGTATGAATACAATCAAGAGCATTAAAAACAAAATGTCTCGAAGCTATGCAGGGCGACCTCTTGCCTGATCCAAAGGACTTCTTCAGAATGCTTAGCCACAAATGTTGCCACCTAATCTGCTGCAGTGTTCGCCTCTCAAAAGACATGCCTAGTTACTAACGTAGTGTAGTCCAACAAAATCGAGACGTCATGCAGATGGGGTGAGTGGCACCACCGCGAATGCAGCTCTGAAGTCAGGACACCATCGTAGTGGAATCACCTCCATAATAAGTTGACCAACTCCCAATGTCCGCCTGGCAAACACAATCCCCGCCCAAGCCATATGAAGCTCAGCGCCAAGAATTGTGGGGCCCAATAAGTGACTCCCTCCAGCCACCATAAGCTTGAAGTCATGCCCATGGATTACAAATTGACCCACCCTGCCTATCTTTGACACTTCCGTCAAAATTGACCTTCAAGTACAACAGAGGAGGGGCTCCCAAGTAATAAAAACCTGACAAATTGCTGCACGAGCAGCAGGGGAGCTCCAGGTCTCCCGGGGCCTGAAAGTCATATCGGTCATCTCTGCTACCATGGCCTAGGCTCTCTCCATAATAAACCTCACTGAAGACCACCTGGATTCAAACACCAGAGTGTTCCTAGCCAATCATATAGAGGCCTATGTAGGCCACACGAACACTCGCCGCCCTAGGAATACCTCCTTTAGTGTTGCGCTCCAACAAAATCCAGAAAGCTCTTGATGGGGCCTCCGCTTGAGATATCTGAAGATGCATCCCCGCCAGATACCAAACATGTCTTGCCCTCGGGCACCAGAACATAATATGCTCCATGGTTTTCTTGGAGTCGCAGTAGGGGTAGTCCAGTAGAATGTCCATACCTCAAGCTCAAAGGAGAGATTTAGTTGGGAGTTGGCCTCAAACCACCTTCCAGAGGAATAAGCTTACTCTCAGGTGCACCCCGATCCTCCAGATCCACCTAACATCTCTATATCTAGTGGGCTCTCTTCCGTAGAGTTGGTAGAGGTCTACCGTCCCAATCCTCAGGGTGCCCAAATGTCTCCAAACTTTGATATCTGGCCAGCTGTGAATGGGGATCGCAAGGACGGCACCCACTCTCCCAACCCTCCCCAAAGAGCCTGGATACCAGTGCTCAGTTCCAACCCCACCGTCAGCATGAAGATGGTCGGCAACAATCATAGAGTCCGTCACCTCAGAGCTAACAAATGTCGGCTAACATCTCAAAGGCAGGTCATCAAGCCACAGATCTTACAAATACTCACAAAGTGCCCATCCCCTACCAGCCATCTCATCTAGGAAAACACATTAGGAGTGCGGACACAGATCTCCTTCCAAAGGAAGCACTACGGCTGCTTTGGATCTCTCCATTGGCCAGCCACGGACCATATCTCCCCATCATGATCCTACTCCATAAGGAGTCAGGGCTAAGCAGATGCCGAGTAACATGCCTCATGATCAAGGTCTCTGTCCTCGTAACCAAGGATTGGATATCTAAGTTGCCATCTCTCAAGGGCTGACAGATAACATCCCAAGCTAATGGGTGGACGCCACCCCCTCCTAGGCGGGGCCCCCAGAGAAAGCTCCGAAAAAGATGCTCCAGCTTCGCAATTAGAGATCTGGGCAAAACGGTGTTCCAAAGCAGATAAACGGGGATAGAGCTAAGAACAAACTCACTAGAGTAACCCACCCCATTATGGATAGTGCACGGGCTTGCCACCCTCCAACTGCTTGCATATTGTCTGCTCAACGTCCACACACTCAATCCTCAGTGCACATCTGTGTTAGGAAATACGTCTCGAGATTCGATTTATAAGGAGCCCACGAGGTTCAGAATGACGAACGGAGTCCAACGAGCCCAAGAACAGTCCAAACGGAGTCTAGATGGAGAAGATACGTGCGAAAGAAGGCGAGGTGGATTGGTAGGGCTCATGAACGGTAGATGGGCCCACAAGGCGTGCGGGCCACAAATGCTTGTGCTAGCCATGCGTGGGCATGCGGTCCAACGAGCGCATGTTCCAGCACACAGGAGTGCATGGCCCAACGCGTGTAGGGTGCTGCCCATCTTTATGCGGTCCATGCGCGGTGCGTGGACCGACAGCCATTTCACCCCTGGTTTCGCGTGGTCCACGATGGACTGACGATGTTTCAAGGTGGTTTCTCACGGCTTAGGCTGTTTTGTGGATCAGATGCGCGATCGTGTGGCTGTGGGTGCTCGCAGTTATGATCGGATGGATCAGAGGAGATCAGAGACGAGTAGGGTCGCGATGGGGCATGATCCAACGATCAGTTTTCGATCTGAGGCTCGATCGAATGGTAGAGAAGCTATAGGAGTCTAATCCAGAGTCTGATTCTGATCTGAACTGAGTTTTAGGCCTTTAAGAGGCCCTGTGGACAAATAAAATCGAAAACACGTAGAGAGACGCAACAGAGAGCCGTGAGCGGAGGCATCAGTGCGAGGGAGGCTCGTGCAGCCTAGAGTTGTCAACGGGTCGGGTCCAGGCCCGAGACCCATGGGTTTTATCTGATAGGTCCGGATTTGGTACTAGCATTGGACCCATTTATTCGGATCCGGATCCGGATCCGGACCCGATAAACCATACTGTAAACCGGTAGGGTCTGGATATTTAATACCCAGACCTGATAGACTCGGGACTCGATAATATAATATAATATATATATTAAAATATTTAATATCTCATCGAATACCCTCTCTCTATCTCTTAGTTTCCCTCTCTCCCTCTCAGTCTCCCTGAGGACCCCGACGGCGCCTCTCTCTCCGCTGCGATCCGCTCGCCGACGGTCAGACCCCGACACCAACGTCGGCCCTCGACTCCCTCCAGCTCCTCGCTTTTGATCCGCCCAAACTTGCCTCTCCTCACCATCGGCGATAAGGTCATGGCCACCGCCGACTGCACCTCATCACCCACCTCGTCGCCGCCATGCGCTCCCTCTCCGCTGCCTTGGTCGAGGCTGGTTTCCCCGAGATCCACATCTTCACCCCCCACTCTCGGCATCCTCTCCGCCTTTGAGCCCTCGTCCTTCGGCTGCTTCCATCAGGGCTACGACCGTGCCATCTTCGCCCCATGCTCGATTTCCACCGTGAGGCCAAGAACCCTTCGTCGTGAACACCCATGCTCATCGGCGGTCGGACCCGACACTAGGATTGTGGACGGAGGACATCTGGGCCGCCTCTCCCTCGCGAGATTTGCGCCCCCTCCTCTGTCTCGCATTGTCTCCACCGCCATTCTGGCCACCTCTCCCCTCCACTATTGCCTTTTGTGGCTCCGCCATTCCGCACGCCCTCCCTCTACCTTGCATCATCTCCGCCGCCATCCAGATCGCATGTGACGAGGAGTTTCGGGTCTCAAAATCGGGTTTGGATACCCAGGATCCATTAGGGTCCAGGTCTGGTACTTCAAGGCCAGACCCATTAGGTATTCGGATTCGGGTTCGGTACCAGTAACTAAGATCGGGTCCGGATCTGGATATCCAAGTTTCGACCTGAACCCGACCCATTAATAGGTCTAGTGCAGTCGTCGGGAGGAGTCCGATAGAGCTTCAAGTGTGCGTAGCGGGCAGAGTAGACCCTACAGAGCACCGACAGGGGATCGGGGGCAGAGCAGAGCGTTAGACAGAACACCTGCAGAGAGGCACGATATAGTAGTTCGCTCCACAGGAAGCATCTTGGGGCATCAAGGATCTTGATACTGGCAGGTCTGTGAGAGGATCTCCTTGTGAGATTTGAGAGAGCTTTTATGGGGATAGCTTTTAGTTGAGAGAGGATGGTGTACAAAGAGTTGAGAGTGGATGTTCTCCTCTTGTATTTATTTCTTTCTCATAGTGAAACTTGCATGCCCCATGAAGGCAGCGCTTGGGCTGTTCCACGTATTTGATTGTGTTTGTATTATTTTTTTCTTCTTTTTGCTGTGATGCTAGTGGTATCAAAAGATCCTAAGATGGTGGTGTCCTGGCTAGACATCTCTAACAATTGGTATCAGAGCCAGGCAGTATGAGTGCAAGGTTGCGGCGGTGGTGAGCAAGATTGAAGATGGAGAAGACAGGCGCAATCAAGATGGAGATCGATCGTGGAGGATTGATTGATACTTTTTTGTGAAGGAGCCGTCTACATGGAGGATGCCAGCGGAGCCCAATGCGAGATGGAGCTACAGATGGAGATGGATCGGTACGGGATGAGAGACTCGAGAAGATGAGCGACATCGCACGGAGGCTACCCCGAGCAGGTCTCAGGTCAGGAGGTGCTGTGAGGTGTGTACAGTATATGATAGAATAGGATCGAGCAGTCTGGCTCGACTCCCATATTTGCCCATCTATGAGTAGCAGGCGATTACCCTAGAGTAGGGGCGAGAAGATCCAAAAAATTCTCAAAATCAGGTAGAGGTTGAATATCGAATCGAGATGGAGATTGTTAGAAAATATATCTCGAGATTCGATCCATAAGGAGCCCACAACCAAGTTCAGAATGACGAACGGAGTCCAACGAGCCTAAGAACAGTGCAAACGGAGTTCAGATGGAGAAGATATGCATAAAGAAGGCGAGGAGGTGGGCTGGTAGGGCCCACGAATGGCAAACGGGCCCACAGGGCATGTGGGTCCGTAGACATGTGGGCCAGCCATGCGTGGGCGTGCTGCCCAGCTGGCGCATGCGGGGCGTTGTCTATCTTCATGCGGTCCACGCACGGTGCATGGGCGGGCAGCCGTTTCACCCCTGGTTTCGTGCGGTCCACGATGGACTGGCGATGTTTCAAGGTGGTTTCTCGTGGCTCACAAGCTGTTTCATGGACCAGATGCGCGATCGTGTGGCTGCGGGTGCTCGCAGTCGTGATCGGATGGATCAGAGGAGATCAGAGATGAGTAGGGTCGCGATGGGGCACAATCCAATGGTCAGTTTTCGATCTGAGGCTTGATCGGATGGTAGAGAAGCTACAGGAGTCCGATTCAGAGTCTAATTCCGATCTGAGTTGGGTTTTAAAGCGTCTAAAAGGTCTGTGGGCGAATAGAATCGGGAACACAGAGACGCGATGGAAAGTCGTGAGTGGAGGTATCAGTGCGAGGGAGGCTCGTGCAGCCGTCGGAAGGAGTCCGACAGAGCTCCGAGTGTGTAGCGGACAGAGCAGACCTTGCAGAGCACCGATAGGGGATTGAGAGTAGAGCAGAGCGTCAAGCAGAGCAACTGCAGAGATGCACGATGTAGCGGTTTGCTCCATAGGAAGCATCCAGAGGCATAGAGGATCCTGATACTGGTAGGCCTGTGAGAGGATCTCCTTGAAGAATTTGAGAGAGCTTTTGTGAGGGTAGCTTTTAGTTGAGAGAGGGTGGTATATAGAGAGTTGAGAGTGGGTGTTCTCTTGTCTTTGTTTCTTTCTTATAGTGAAGTTTGCATGCCCGTGGAGGCAGCGCTTGGGCTGTTGCACGTATCTTATTGTGTCTGTATTGTTTTTTTTTCCTGCTGCAATGCGAGTGGTATCGAAAAGGTCCTAAGGTGGTGGTGTCCTAGCCAGACATTTCCAGCAGTCCGGTGATTGAAACTCCCAAATATTGAAGCATCTTATTATGCTCGCCAATCTCGAGGATGTCCTTAAACGTGAGTCAGAGTGGACCCAATGTCCTTGGGCTGAATACAATGGCAGATTTGAGGACGTTGACCTTTTGACCTGATGCCACATAATACTCCTCCAAGACCCTTCGGAACCCAGCCGCATTTCGGGTAGAAGCTCGACCCACCAGCAAATAGTCATCTGCAAAGAGAAGATGCGAAATCGGTTAGGCATCTAGGGCTGGCATGTAAGGTTCTAGGACCGACTCCTAGGCTGCGGCACGAATGGCTCGCGAGAGAGAGTCAGCACGAATGATGAAGAGGTTATAGGGATAAGGGACAATATTGGCGCAGTCAAATCGTTGAATCAAAAAATGCCGACGGTATCCCATTGATCAGAATGGCAAAGGAAGCACCATGAATACAAGTCAAGATCCAGCTAATCCATCTGAGATGAAAGCCAAAGTTTGACAAGGCCCTTTCGAGGAGAGTTCAGCTTATGCGATTATAAGCCCGCTCCATATCAAGCTTAATTGTCATGAGATTGCGATGGGGAGTGGCTCGTCAGAGGTTATGCATAAACTTCTGGACAATAAAAATATTATCAAAGATGCTTCGTCCGTCAACAAAAACCTCTTGCTCTGGATAGATCAAATGAAAGAATGGGTTTCATCCTACACACCATCAGTTTAGCACAAATTTTGTACAGGATAATGCATAAACTGATCGGTCTAAAGTGGGTGGGCTTCGAAGCATCGTGCCTTTTCGGAACCAGGGCAATAAAGGTTTGCTTCCACACCGCGGTTATCTAGTTAGTGGCGAAGAACTCCTATACTGTCGCAGCAATCTCAAACCAAATGATCGACTAGTATCTCCTGAAGAAAAGGGAAGGAAAGCCATCAGGATCTGAGACTTTGTCCTCAAGACATGATCCAAAAAGCCTCCATACCTCCTCCTCAGACACTGCCACCAGTAGACCCCTGTTCTCCTCCATGACCATCTCACTAGGGAGGAGGGGGCAGCCTAGTCCCCTCCTAAAAGTATCGTCCATCGAGATCTGAAGAACTACACGATCTCCTGTCTGATCTCCTCCGAGGTCAACCACTTTCCAGCAGAGCCCTTGATCGTCCTGATCTAGTTCTTGTGTCGTCGGATAATGGTAGCTTGGTGGAAGAACTTCATGTTTCGATTTTCCTCCCTTATCTACTGCATCCTGAACTTCTACCTCTAGAGGGTCTTCTGTTGCCGCAAGAGGGAGTGATGGGTAGATAGTAAACTTCGAAGGTCAGCCAGTTGTGCCTCCGCGAGCCCACCCTCGTGATCCTCATGCTCCTGGAGCTCCAAAATAGAGACCTCAACAGCCTCCAGCCTCCTGAAAATGTCGTCCATCTCAACCCTATTCCATCTCAGCAGATGCCGCTTTGTCAACTCTAACCTCTTAGTCATCTGATATCTGGCATCACCCTAACCGGCAATCACCAAACCTCTCCAACGATCTCCCAAGACTTGGGATAAGCAAGCCACAACCTCTTGAATCGGAATGGGCTACGAAGTGAGCATGATGTATTCGGGACCAGCAATAATGGGCAGTCGTCCGAAGCAATTCTCGAAAGGTGGTGGACAAGATAAGCAGGATGATGCTGGATCCAGCTAGTCGTGGCAAAATCCTGTCGATCTTTCCTACACTCTGGCAGCATCCAATCGGTTATTGCACCAGGTGAACCGCGGACCGACAAACCAAGATCACAAGCTTGGTCAAGTGAATAAAATCCCTAAACTCTCTAGAGCCCACATCATCTACAAAGGGCCTGCCCTCCTTTTATCCTCAAGGCCAGTAGTACAGTTGAAATCCTCCACCACAACAGCAAAATCTCCTGATCAATGAGACTAATCGCCTCTTGCTACAACATCCGCCTCTCCCTATATTTCGTGCTGACATACACATCGGACAAGAGCCAAGAGAAACCATTCATTTAGTGATCATGATAATAACTTGCTGAGTACAACGGTGAAATACATCCACTGAGGCAACCCCAGTCCTCCATACAACAATGATATCCCCTGACAGGCCTTGAAATTCTATAGCAAAAATCCCAGTTGGTTGGGAAGCGACGATTAGCCCAGTCCATGCTTGGCCCGACAATTTGGTTTCTATCAACACACAAAGATCCGGATTATGTTGCTACATGAGTCTTCTGAAGGTGGAACGGCAAGACGGCTCCCCGGCTCCCTGCACATTCTAGATGAGAGTCTTCATAAGTGAGTGTAGTGGGAAGGCGATGAACCCCACAATGCATCCCTCGACAAATTACCATCATCTCCAAGTTCCCCACAATCGCTGCTGCTACCAGCCTGAGCTCCCACAGCCAATAAGGCTGTTCTAACCCGGCCCACAACCTCCTCGTGGCCCATATGGGCGTCTTCTCTCGAACCCCTGCTTCATCTGTCCCTCACGATCGATCCAATCGCTTCAAGGTCATCGAGGGAGAGTTAGCGGGTGGAGGTGGCTCTAGCTCCCAACCGCGCCGCCCGCACGCTATCTTCACTGATCGCTGGCTGGCCCCGGTTGGCGAAGAGTTCCTTCATGTGGTGGGAAGGGGAGGTCTGCCGCTGCCTTGTTCCTTGCCCAAGGCTGCCAGGGATGTCCTCCTTGGCCAGCAAGGACCTCTGGTTGTGGAGCCTGGACCGGCCGCCGACCGCTACTCATGCATCAGGTCCCCTTGGTGGTGCTGACTTCGTGGATGTGCCCCCCCCCGCCCCCCCCCCCCGATAGCCAGCCCACTCTCACCAAGATTGCTTGCATTCAGGTCTACCTCCAAGCGCACTTCGCCCTCTTGGGTCGGAGCCGAAGTGGTATTTTGCTATTATGTTTAATTTTGAAGCTACTAGATGATGTTTAGTGGTTATTTTGCTGTCTTTTGTTTAATTGACATGATATGGGAAGTGGTATTTTGATGTGATGTTTTGAAAGATGTCCGACACGACAAATGTAGGAGGCAATTATAGTTTTTGATGTTGAAACTTGAACAACTAATGTTATAATGCCTGTATAGTATTTATTTTCTTATACATATAATATTTATTTCTTATACATTTATTGAACTTTTCTAAATTAGCGACTTGCTTTCTTTCAGCAAGTACGTTTTTGTGCCTTAGATGGTATGGGGATCCTGCCATCTTAAGGATGCCCTTTGCTTTTGACAACCTTGCTTTGAAGAATCACTTTAAAGCAACCTATTATAGGAACAAAGATTAGAAAGAGAGGGAGGGATAAATAAGAATGCACGGTTAGATTGCTTGGGCTAATTATTATAACTTAAATGGCCATATGTGGGAGCATTGTTAGAGGGATGGGGATGCTAATGACAGTGTTAGATCTTGCTAATGAAAAGTTGAGGGTAACCGATAAGATTGTGAAGATTTTGCCAACCAAGTTAAGGTCATGGTAATTATTTTCGCAGGACATGGAGTAGAAATTCTATAATAAATATGTTACCTTGCTATGTGATGGAGCAGCAGGTTCAGCTAAAGCTGCTTAAAACGAAGCTTTATTAGGATATCAACATTGGATTTTTCTTCATCATAGTAAACTCCTTTCTTTTATATTATTAATAGAGATGAGGGCATGATTATATGTTGTCATGTTCTTAGTTATAAAATTATTTGATTTCTTCTAATAAAAATTGACAATAATTTGTGGCATCCTTAAAGTTGCTTTATTGGCCAATGCATCCTTAAAAAGATCTTTTTCCTCTGTCAAACAAACCATACCTTTTGAAATATAGTCCACTGTTCCA
>KE505249.1:212218-228237 GCA_000441515.1 Elaeis oleifera
TAAATAATTATCGTTAGAATATCATCACAAAAAACTACCTCAATCCGATAGCCCTAGCTATATCGATCAATAAAATTTGATTTCGACAGTCACGAACAACTATATGATGATCTGATAGATAGAGACTATCGATGGGTTCGAAAACTTGTAACGATAATCTCGATGATATTTGTAGCATACTATCAAAATTTTACTTCAATCAGATATCATTATGATGGTCAATTTAGTACGGAATAATTTTGATCGTTAAATAAAAATAAGTGATCAAAAGGTCAAATGGCATCCTATTAAAGTAATTTTTAGATAAATAATCTTTGTTACTACTTTAATCATTTGTACGATGGTGATCGTAAAATCTAAACCGCACATATATGAACCATCTATATTAATTAGATCTTACAAAAGTACAAGTATAATTACTTAAGGATTTTAAGAATGAGTATCAAGAGATATATAGTTTTGGATCGTTCATATATGTGTGTTTTGAATTTTATGATCATCACTGTACAAATGATCAAAGTAGTAGTAAAGATCATTTATCTAAAAAATTATCTTATAATCAGATGTCGTTTGGCCTTTTGATAACTTATTTTTATTTAACAGTCTAAATCATCCTGTGCTAAATTAACAATGATAACGATGTTCGATTGAAATAAAATTTTGATAGTGTGCTAAAAATATCATCAAAATCATCGTTGCAAGTTTTCAGACCCATCGATTGTCTCTATCTATCAGATCATCATGCGATCATTCATGATCGTTGAAATTAAATTTTATTGATTGACATAGCTAGAGCTCCCAGATCGAGGTAATTTTTATGACGATACTCTAACGATAATTATTTAGATAATGAACTATGAAGATGGCTTTAAATTTAAATTATTTATATTCAAAAAAAATAAGAAAAAAAAAATTCTGTATTGAGTATTAACGGCAGCAGTTGTCGTCACTAATACTCTTCCTGTCCTCGCTAATAATTTAATAATAATTTTTTTATTTTTACGACAGTGAATACTATCGCTAATAATGTCATAGCTAATGATTATTAGAGATGGCAGTTGCCGTCGCTAATATTCTTTTTGCTATTGCTAATAATTTTAATAATAATTTTTTTATTTTTACGTCGGTGAATGTAGTCGCTAATAGTGTTGTCGCTAATGATTGTTAGAGATGATAATTATCGTCGCTAATACTTTTTTCGCTGTCTTTAATAATTTTATTAAATATTTTTTTACGATGGTGATTGCTGTCTCTAATAGTACCATTATTAATGATTATTAGCGACAGCGATGCTATCGCTAATACCGTTTATGCCATCGGTAAAACTAATATTAGCAATGGTAAAAATTCATCTCTAATTACCATCGGTAAAAGAATTATTATCGACGTAATCATTGCCGTCTGTAATGTCATCGTTAATAGATATATTAGCGATGGTAAAAATATCGTCGCTAATACCTTAATTTCTATAGTGATAGTAATCTGAACAGGTGCAACTAGAGTATTCAAAAATTAGAATGGATTAGAATAATTTAGTAAGTGGTAGGTGGTAACTCATAGGTTAGGTGAAGATTTTTGGTATATGATTATATGAGGAACAATCTTAGAAAAAATAATCAATTGTATGGTTATCATTTAATGGATTTTATTTTGATAAGAATTATTTCATATAAGTGATTAATTTTGTGATGTTGATTATAAATCATGAAAATAATCAATATATCTCCAAAAATAATATTAGCTGAGGTAACAAGAAAGTTGGGATTGTGAGATTTGATATATAGGGTAGAGATAAATGAAGGACAATTTGTTAAATCCTTTGTTGAAATTATTGTTAGTAGAGAAGGTCAACCCCAACTGAGGTCGGAAGAGCAGGTGGCAACCTATGCTTTTCATACCCTGTAGCATTGGTTCTACTTCAAAGTGTGAGATGTTAATTTTCAGATGGAATGTATTATAAATATTCTTTTCAAAAGATAAAAGCTTAGTATAATGTTGTAAGAGCAGAACTACAGCAGTTGAGGTGTGACTATGATAGACTAAGAGATATAAATCAAAAGCATATCGATTAATATTCTGTCCTACAGTATCAGGTGATAAGATTGAGACAAGGGCTCCCTTTAGATACTGAATCTTTATCTGGAAGAAATTGAAGTGGAGAAAAGAGGAAAGAATAAAGAAAAGTATGATTTATTATTGCATCGGATGAGTTTATGCTATACTTGATATCCTGATTTGAATTTATTCAAATTCTGCTTTATATTGGAGGATTTCATAGTAATTAATTTGATTATATTATTAAAAAAATTTATAATTAGCTAAATATCTTGATGTGTTTTGAAAAAGGTGTTAAGATAATATTCAAGAATTCAAGCAATTGGCAGTTAATCAAATGTTCTTAAGGGACTTGGAAAGAAATTTAAGATTTGAAATTAATTAAAATGACATACTAAATTTAAGTTAAATTCTACTATTTGTACAATTCTTTACATAAGTTATAGTATAAATATGCAGGTAGTTATAAAGATTGAAATCATCTTAATAAGAATTTCCTTTAAGGGCATATAGGTTGAATAATAAGTGTTTAAAATTTTGATTGGCAACTAATGATACAAACAAGAGGACTAAAGGTCTATTGAGCATTAACATATGTGGTGACAAAATTTAATGATTGATTCGATCTAATATTATTACTTGTTTGGAAATTTGAAAGCTAGTAGTCAGTGGATCATGAAGAAGATATGTAGCGAATAAGAACCAAGTCATTATTTCTGAAAGGAGCTAAGTATATGTTGATTATAGTAATATTATGCAAATAGAAGATAGAATTCTAGTTAAGGTTGCAAGCATGTCAATAAAAGGAGGTGTTAGAATCTAGTAGAATAAATGTTGATACAGCTTGTTAAAGAAAAGAAGGAAAGAATTAGTAGGTTCTAAAAAATATTGATATTAGAAGGAATGTTAGAATAAGAATTATGATGGCTAAGAGAGGAAGGCTATAGTGATATAAATACTAGAATGATCTAGGTTGATATATTAGAGTGATTGTTGTTTAGCACCCCAATTGCAAAAAAATTGAAGAATGCCTAAGTCCAGATAATATATAGCAAGACTCTATGTAAATGTTTAATGATTTTGATATTAAGTCTCATGTATTTAATAATTTTGTTCTTTGAGGATTGATGTGAAGTTGGCAAAGCCAATTATCTATAAGAATATTTCAAAATTTTTGAAGACTATAATAAGCTTGAAGATTAGAGATCTTAAAGTTATCCTCATCATCAAGATTCTAGTCACAAATTAATATATGGCCAGTGATAATGGAGTTTATCAATAGAGCTTGTGATTAGTAGTATGGATTTAGTAGTGATAATTTTGAGATTTAGAATACTTTTGAGTTTAAATATGTAAAATTTTGAGGATAAAATTTATTTAAGAGGGAAGGAATGTGAGGTCCAGCCCAAGAGGAGGCCTTTCCCATGTGCCACATGGGGGTCCGCACATTATGGATCGTGGTCGGTTGTGGGGCAACCGCGTGCACCCCATCACGGAAGAAAAAAAGGGAGGAAGAGTGTGGAATGTTTTCCTATTTTGGATTGGAACAAAACCCTCTCCTCTCCCACCTTTTCTCTCTCATGCTTGCTCTCTCCCGCTTTCTCTCTTGTGTACTCACTCTCTCCCTCCTTTTGTCTTTCTTCCATGCTTTCCTCCCTCCCAAGCCCTCTCTCTCTCTCTATCTCCTAGCTCCTCCCTCTCCATCCGTGTGTGTGAGTGTCTATGTCTGTGAGTGGGTTGAGAAGTACAAAAAACAAAACAAAAAAAAGAGAAGAAGAGAGAATAAGAAAGAGGAGAAACCCCCAATTTCTTCCCTTCTTTGCATGTGCATGCATGTGCGCACATCTATGTGTGAGTGGATTTGGAAAGCAGAAGAAAAGGATAAAAAAGGAAGAAAAAAGAAAGAGAGAGAACACTGGATACCTCTCCCTTTTTCTTTCTTTCTCCTTCCTCCTTCTCTTCCCTTCTTTCTCTTCTTCTTCTTCTCTGTTGTTGCTTTGGTAGTTGTGACTGCTACTGTAGGAAAACTCTTTATTAGGGCAGGTATGATTAAGTATCTTATTTTATTGTATAGATGATCTTAATTACTTGTTAATAGGTAGATGTTAGAACTTTTGGCATGTAATTAAATTCTATTAGAAACTAAGTATTAGATAATGGAATGAAAAAAGATGACTATTATGAGAAGAGGGAGTGTCAAGGGAAAAGAACCTTATGAGAATAGAGAGCTTAAAGGTAAGTTTTGAGGGTGGATTGATTCTGCCCTACTTTAATCCAAGAATTTTATCTCCTTATTGGCTAAGTGGTTTAAGTTAAATTTTAGCTAAAAATTGCTAACTCATGGGTCAATTTGAGGATGAAATTTGAGAATTTTGGAATGAGTTTAGCTAGGATAAACAATTAATGGAAGGGGCTATTATGAAAGAAATGATGAAGGAGAGGTCATAGTATCCTCCCTTTTCTTTCTTTATTTTCTCCAAAATAATGAAATTCTAGAATTTAGAGACTTAAAAAGGTTGGAAAAGTTGCTAGAAATTAGTTTAAACTTTATTAGGGCTTGTTAGCTTAGCTATGGTTGGAGATTGCCAGATCCCAAGAAACCCTGACAAGTGGTTAGTTGTTGATTGTCAGCATTTTGAGGTATATAACATTTATATTTTATAATTAATCCAAATTAAATTGATCTTTATGTCATCTTTGATACGATACAAATTATTGTAAGTATCACTAATATGTTATCATGATCAACCTGAATCAAGTGAGAATCATTTTGTGTAGTTAAGACAATACAAACTAATGTAGATATATTCAGATCTGATGGTACATAAAATTATTGTATAACATTTAGATCATCTTTTGATATGATACAAATCATTGTATGTCATACTTATATTTTATCTTGATTCATCTGAATCAAGTAAAAATCATCTTATTCAGTTGAAATGATACAAGCTATTGTAGAGATATTTAGATCTGATTGTGCTTAAAATTGATATATATCATCTCCCTGATACGATGTGAATCACCTTAATTAATTTTTGATCTCATCATGCATATAATTTATACGCTGTTGGTGTGAGATTTTGATCGATGCTGGAGAAGCTGGAACGGATGGTCGAGATCGATCTCCCGAGGGCGAGACCTGCAAGAAAAGCTCCGATCGGAGGTGGCTCCGATAAAGACTCTCCGACTCTCAAGTCAGTATCTCATTCAACAGAAGGAGGATCGTGAGAGGCAGAGTGGCGGCTTACCTTGGGGTCTCCTTTTCTTGTCTTCTTATAGACGAAGCCCGGAGATCGTTAGGCTTGGGACTATAGGCTGTCAGGGTAGGCTGCCCACTATCTATCCACTAAGTAGGTTGTTGGTTGTGGGTGTCCGAAGCACTTTGTGGCCACCTTCCGGATGTTTGTCAGAATATTCTGTCTGCCACCTTCCAAAAGTCGTTAGGATATTTTATCTGGTTGTTCTGATGGTCCAATTGGTTGGCACTTTCAGATCGACCAGATTGACCCGAGATCTCATCAACAGCATTCAAGGGTCATCAATGGTGATCGGTCAGTGGAGGGGTGTTGGCAGTCACTGAGTTACTAGCGAGTCATTGGTGGATAGTGCAGAGAGGAGTCGGATGTCATGACTACCCCTTCGAAAAGGGCCCTTGGTCTAGAATCAGGTTTATCGACAAGCACGAGGCTTGTCTACCGATGCTTGCTCGGTCTGGCATGATGGGCTATGAATTAGCCCTCGGATAGTCCGTGTTCTCTACTGATAGCCTCGAAGGCTGGCACTAGCAAGCTGACCTAGAGGAAACTACTGATTACTCTGAGTGGGACTCGTTGAGGTTAACCGACAACTCCTCGATATTAGCCTTCCCCTATCCATGAGATGGGGTGTTGTGGGCCAGCCGTGTATTATCTTAGGTGGAGGTCAATCACAAGTTGACCATGGTTTAGTATTTCTCGGAGTTAGGCCTGGCTATTCTAGACCTTAGGCTTCTTCATATTTTCAACCTGTACAAATTTTTCTCCAACACATACCTCCTACTCCTGAGTCCAAGCTTGGATTGGATCAAAGGAGTATTGCTAATTTTGGGCACCAAGGATGTGAAAAGTCCAAGATAAGAATACATGCGACTTTTGGGGTGGATGCGATGGGGCTTGGGCGGGTAATCATGACTGAGATAAAGGGCCTCAATTTTGAATTTTGAAGGGTACCTTCCTAATGTGATGCATTAATCTGGGTGACTGACGGTGGCAGGCGGTCGATGGGAAGATGCCACATATGGGCTGCTCGTTCGATGATGATGATTCGTAATCTTCTGGAGCCATCCTTTTTCAGTTATAAAGCCACACTGCTTTCCTTCCTTCCCATGCTTTCTGACAGTCTTTAGGGTTGCTCCCTTTCTTTCGACTCTTCCTCTCCCTTGGGTCGCCATCGCGCCTGGTTCATTTCGTTTGGGGTTTCCTTCACTGTGACATCCTCAAGGGGTTGTCTAGGAGTCATCCTTGTCATCATTGATTGTCTTCTCAAGTTCCCTCCTTCCTTTCACGTGGGTTTTCTCTTAGCCATTCTTTTTCTCCCATTTGTTTAGCATCTATTCAATCTTTTTTCCCCTTTCTATGTCTTGATCTTTGCTCTCGACTCTTTTAATGATGGGTTCACTGATTCAGTCGGAGAATGGTCTACCTCTTCGGGGGCAAGTCCCAAGAACCCTATTGGGAGATGTAAGGGTTCCCAGGTCGATTTGTCCTCAGGGCCTGATGGACTAGGTTTCGTGCTAGGGTTGGAAGATCTGGACCACATCCGAGCGTCGTACGAGGTTTCAGCGGAGTTTAATTTGTAGCTCCTCGGGACCACCGGACGGGCGAATGATTCACCACCCGATCGGCTAGCATGTATGAGGAAGCACTTAATGCTGGTCTACAGCTTCCTATTTCTTCTTTTATTCTCAACCTCTTTCACCTTTACTGTCTCTCTCTTTGTGCGCTCGTTCCAAATTTCTTCCATTTTGTCGTCGGCTTCTTAGTCATGTGCGCTATGGCGAACGTCCAGCCCTCTGTCTCTCTTTTCAAAATTTCTTCACCCTTAAAGACATCCATATGTTAGGGTTGGTGGTACCTTGCGACTCAGAGAGGGGTTTCTCCTCTGAACACAGGTACTCCCTCCTCAGTTCATGGGTGGAAGGAGCATTTCTTTTCTTTCTCGTCCGTCGCTCGATAGTTGGGACTTGTCAAATTGGGTACGGCTAGATGCCTCAATCAACGACATTCCAAAGCTAGGGACTGAGGAGGAGGGTTACTTCAAAATCCTTAGGGACTTTAAGGCTCCTCCTTTAGGGAAGCTGTTGTTTGAGGAAGCCTTTTATAATGCGGGGCTTAGCCTGATCGACCCTAGGGATGAGTAGGAAATTATTTTTTTTCTCTCTTTCCTTCCTATGTTTCTGATCCTTGTCGCATTGTTGCCGGTATGAAGCCCGAAACTCTCACCAAGATGAGGAAGAATGCCCCTAAGAAGAGGACAGCTTCGACTGTCGAGGGTCCTGCAAAGAAGGCAAGGGCCGCTGAGGTCAGCCAATAGGGAGTGCTAGTTGAGCAAATTCTTTTGGGTGAGGGTATCATCGTGGGTGCAATCCTCGATCAATCGAGTGCATCTTGTCAAGTTGAAGTCTCCATGCCTGCTCAACTAAATTCTCCTCGGGCAACTCTGGCTTTCATTCCAGTTCCTCCTGCTCGAGGGGAAGAGGGGTGGTTGGTTCCAATGTGTTGGTCCCCATAAAAGAGCCATCCGATGGTGGGATCCAACCATTTGACATCCCTGAGGGCATTGCTTTCGATGATTGAAAGCTTGTTCAGGGTCTGATGGAAGGGATACTTCTTCTCTCAGAGCTGGGGAAGCTCACAGAACAAAGTTTTGTTGGTTTGTGGAGGCGAGCCGTGACCTCGCTTCACCAGGTATCGTGATAATATGCTTCTCCAATTTTCTACTTTCTTTCTTCTCCTCCTTCTCACGTCGTTTTAAGGTGTTCCACCTTCTTGCCAAGCTGTCGAGCCATGTAAGGGAAGCGGAAAGAGTTCACGCTCAGGCGGAGGCGGCTGAGGTAGAAGTCGGGTGCCTTAAGGAATCATTGGGCAAGGTGGGTTCCGATCTTGCTCATAAAGAGTTGCGGAAGGCCGAATCTCGGGCCGTCAAGGTGGAGGAGAGGGCAGAGGCCTCTACGGAGGCTCTGGCAAAATCAGAGACTGAACTGGCCTCCAAGCGGGAGAAGCGGCGGGAAATGGCCTCAAAAGTAGCTGAGGCCAAGAAGAGAGCCGACAAGTGGGTTGTCGAGATTGGTCGTCTCGCAGTGGAGGCATTTAAAGTTCTGATGAATTTGAAGATATAAAGGTCGCGTTCGGTCAAGACTCTTTCAATACTAGCTTGGAAAGCAGGTTTGATGATTGTCGTCGCCTGGTCGCCACTCGACTCCATGCGATGGACCTTTCTTCTTAGATAAGGACAAGGAAGAAGCTGTAGAGAAGTCCGTCCCTCCTGAACCTGGGGTCACCTAAGGATGATTAGAAGGGGAACTGATGGTTGTTGAGGTCTCCTCATCTCTAACTATCGGCACCCCAGCTCCAACGTTGACTTCTCCAACCAGAGTGCCCACAGGCTCGTCGAAAGCTGTTCAGGGCTCGGCAGACCCTTCAAGTGAGGTCGGAAGCTAGGATACCTTGTAATTTATTTTTGCTATTTTCATATAAAGAAGACTTTCATTAATGAAATGGACTTCGTCTTCTTTAAAATGGTATCTTTCTGTGCACTTATTTAGTCTTTCTGACAAGTCATCGATGAATGCAGCCTTCCCATTCTCCATGCTGGGCCCTTGTTGGCTCCTATTGCTACGAGAGTTAGAACTCGCATTAACGACCTGGAGAGAAAGGTGAAAGCGTTGAGCAAAAAGGTTTCAGATGGGAAGAGAGAGCTTTTCAAGGTTAGAAAGATGTTTGAGGAGGCTGCAGCAGAGGTCGAGCGTCGTCGAGCTACTATTTGGCCGAGAAATAGAGCTCATGTCGAGGAAAAGAACATGCTGACCAAAGAGTGCGAAAGGTTATCAGAGGTCACCGAGAGGGTGACAAGGGATGCAGCCACCAAGGTGTTTCAATATAACCGCCAATTCTAATGGGCTATGGAAAAGATTTCAGCATTAGAGTCGTTGGCAGCAGCCAAAGAGGATAAGTGGGAATCGACAGTACTTGTTGTGCGGCTTCAGAGCAAGTTGCGTGATGCAAGGGTGAGGATCTTGGATTTTGAGTAGGCCCAAGGGAAGGTAGAACCCAATTTCTAGGAAGGGCCTAGCAATGTAGCGGCGCTCACATCGGTGCCGTGGGAGAATCATCCGGTGATGACAAGGCCTCAAGCCGCAACCAGATTTGACACGAGTACAAGTCGGTTGCAAATTATGGCCGAGCCTACGTCGAGGGGGAATTGGCCTGCTTGGTTGGGCCTTAAGTTAGTGGGGACCTGACGGGACGAGGATCCCCACGAGGGGAACTCATCAGTCCTACCCTTGGGTGCTCCGATGATAGGATCCATCGCATGTTCGACTTCGGCTTCGAGGTCGGTTTCACGAGATGTGAAATCAAGTGAGGATGCTGTTCTCTGGGCTCGATTTTTTGATCTTTCGAAAGACGGCCCTCGCCTTCCTATTTCTCGCAGCCCATCGAGTGGGGCAACAACTTGGGCAATTATCTCCGAGAGCATAGGGCCGCAAGGGAAGAGGTGGGGTGAATGGTCAGGGTGGAGCTGATCCTCCCATCATTCACTGTGCATTGCATGAAGCTTGCACCAGAGGTGGGGAGATTCAAGAGGGGCCTGACGGAGCTTCCGAGCTAGGGATAAATTGTTCTCCGATGCGAAGTTTTTGTTCTTTGTTGGTGTCATTTGTTCGATTGGGATGACTTTCCTGTAGTTGGGACACTTAAAATAAATGAAGTTACTCCTTACTATACCCTTTCTCATCTTGCATCACCATTAAGTAGTCATTGAGCCTCTGTACTCTGGTAGCCTTCGGTGAAGAATCTCCGACGGGCGGTCAAGGCGAGTGATCTTCGAAGCTCCGCAGGCTCGCTGCCTTATACACTTCTTGTGGATAGTTTGGCACTTTGAAAATAATGCTTCAATGATACCCATGAAGCGACTGTCCAATTAATCAAGAAAATGACGCTTCAAGAGTTGGCGTATTAAGTGGGTATGACGGCTGTCGCTTTCCCAGAAGGGATTAAGCCAAGTGGGTGCCTGAAACTAAGGAATAATTTCTGCATGGCGACAGATGGGTCCACGAGGGGTCGCCCCAAATTAACTTTCGAGGTTGGAAGGATGCGTCTTTTCCCGCTTAGTGAACCATCAGGACCTTTCAAGCCGGTGATTGGGTTCCAACAGTGGGGTTGATGCCTATATAAGGAGACTGAGGGTTCTGGGGTTGCCATCCACATCCTTCTTCAGTGTCTACAGCTCTCTGTCAGTTCAGCTATGATGATGCCCTCTAAGAGGGAGGTGAAACTGGCAGTCAAAGAGAAGCAAATTGCGGTGAAGAGCGAGGCCGCGTTGATTAAAAGGGTGAAGAAGAAGGGGCTGGGCCAATATTCTACCATCAGTTCCAGCATGCCACCTCTTGCTCCTGTCCCCCAGCCCAGTCAGACTCCAATTGGGAGGGCGACTACAACTAGCTCGGGGCGTCTGCAACTAGCTCGGGACGTCTGCAGCCCCGACTCATCCTTGTGGATTCCCACGATCGTGCGGGATTAGTGCATTGACGAATTTTGGGCTTCATCCGTATTTGGAGAGGAGGTCACCGACGTCGCTGCCTCTACTTTCATCTAGGGCTTCGAAGACTATAAAGCCCACCACCCCTGACTCATCCTTGTGGATTCCCACGATCGTGCGGGATCAGTGCATTGACGAATTTTGGGCTTCATCCGCATTTGGAGAGGAGGTCACCGATGTCGCTGCCTCTACTTTCATCTAGGGCTTCGAAGACTATAAAGCCCACCTGTGGAAGATGATGCCCCAACTGGACCTCCGCTATCTCCAGCCTGGTAATAGCGATGAGGAGTTCGATCCTTCTTTTTTGATGAGGAATAAATCCTCGATGTTGTACTTGCCTTCTTTTTTTCTTCTTCACTTCTTTTTTTTTCGTACTGTGAAACCATCATCCCTAATGAGAAAGGCAAGTTCATTTCAGCTGTGTGCTCTTCACATTCTTTTTTCATGTTGGAATTTATATTCCTAGTTTATTGAAGGCCATCCGTTGTAGGCCATCCATTGTAGGGCCGACTAGGGATCGCGTAATAGGTCTTTCGCTTATAACCATGCGAAGCCTCTCTAGCATAGAGCCAACTAGAAATCAGGCCATGGAAGGCCATCCTTAAAAGTCGGGCCGACCAAAGGCCGTTCAATGTAGGGATGATCAAAAGTCATCTGATTAATGCCATCCTATCTTATACCGAACAGGATTGCAGGTAGTTGACCTCTTAGGATATGGCTCTTGAGTGCTCGATTTGATTAAGGTTGCATGGCGGATATCCTGGATGTCTTGTCGCTCTGCCAATACCTAGGACTCAAGCCACTAGTCTACAAGCGAGATCTGTGGTTAGTGGAAGGGCAAGGATCTGAGGATGAGGTCGGGCTTGTCAAGGGTCCTAAAAAGTAGGCCTGCAAGTTGGTTGACCAAAAAAGAGGAGGTTCGCCAAAAATCGGGTGGTGAAGTTTCAGCCATTCGAACAGTGGTGTGCCGATCGATTACAAGGCAGTCGAGTACTGGTCAGTTGAGAAGATGGCTGATGAGAAGTCGAGGGCGACAAGGGGCCTTAGCATGCTGGGCCTTAGCTTCTCCCCATCATTATTCTAGCCAAAGATTCTCCCAACATATGCCCTCTACTCTCCAGTCCGAGCTTTGGTCAGGTGAAGTGAGTAGTTTTGCATGTGCCGTCTGAGAATATGAAGAGCCAGTCTCCTCGTGAGTGATGTGCATCACTTTCAGAGTGTACCAACACCTCTGCGCCCGCATTAAATGCCCGTCGCCTTGAAAGCCTGGGAAAGGGAGGATGAAGTGATGCAACCGCCCTCTTACGCCTGAATTAAATGCGTGCCAGTTGAGGCAGTGCCTGCGTCTAGTCCCTGGTCGACATGTGGCGTGATCTAATAGGAGCAGTTATGGGGTGCTCCTCTTTTTATAGGGGAGCTCCTTCCTCTATCTGCTTCAGGATGGAAGTTTGTGTTCTGTCTGCCATGGTGTGGTAGAATAGCTTCTCTATGGGTGGAGGAACCTTTGTTCCTAATCGAGGCAACCGGCGGTCGCTTTAGAGAGTGGAGTCATCTCATAAGCTTCAGGTTGGCATGGGAGGTATTGGAAATGGCCATCCTACTTTGTGGGAGCATAGATCCACGGCCCTCAGATATTGTTCCGGTACTATGCTCAGAGTGGGCCTAGCTTCAGTGGCAGGCTCTGGTGGGGTCTCCACGGAGCATGTGCTTCCAAGAAGAATGGCCACTGGATCATGCAGTTGCTCCCTGGGGGCCCGCAGTTGCTGTTACTTGGGGCTTCCTCTACAGGGCCCTCAATGGCCTACTAAACGATCCAGATATGATCTCCCTCCGCGGCTGCTGGCATCCTGCTTGGCTTCTGGCTGGGTCAGGCTCCCATTTTGGGATGAACAAGGCCGATGGTTGCCGTCGGCTGCTGGGCATGAGAGTGCCTCTTTCTCCTCCTCCATTTGGATGATTAGCCCGCCTCTTGCACCTCTTCCATGGTGGAAGTGGCGGGTAGTCCGTGTCGTTCGATGGAAGAACATGGGAATCTCGCTTGGGAGGCGATGGAGGGTTCCCCTTGAGCTTTGGGACTGTGGTTTCTTCCAAGATCAAAGCTCGCGACGTCAGGGCCAAGGCAGAAAAAAGGGCCTCCCAACCTTAGCCCGACAATTGACGAGTCACAGCAGATAAGACTCTAAGCCAAACTCATAGGCGTTCCAGCCGCCTCGGGAGCTACGACACTTGCGTAGGGAGGCATTGGTGCACCCAACTTTCAATCCTTTACGGGAGGTTTCTTCGGATGGGCGTAGAGTTGGCTTGACTTTTGTTGTATATTTTATTTGTCATTTTTGATGCTACGTTTGATGCATCATCTTTGTAGTAACTTTGTTATCAATTGAAAAGCGAGTTTAAATTCTATCACCCCATGTCTTTGTGTACATATGCATGGAATTGGCACTCCTAGCCGATTAGGAATCGTCAACTCATGTGAGGTCGATAGAAAGCTCCTTTAGTTAGGCTGAGTATAGGCCATCTCAACTTAAAGCCTGTTACAGGCTAGGCTGATTAACGGCCACTTCTATGGACTGATCAAAGATCAGACTGATCAAAAGCCATATTGTCTAAAAGTCGTTCAGAGGCTCCTTCTATGGATCAATCAAAGACCGTGTTATCTAAAAACCAATCAAAGGCTCCTTCTATGGGCCAATCAAAGACCGTATTGTCTAAAAGCTAATCAGAGGCTTCTTCTACGGGCCGATCAAGATCGTGTTGTCTAAAAGCTAATCAAAAGCTCTTTCTACAGATCGATCAAAGGTCAGGCCGATCAAAGATCGTGTTACCTAAAAGCCGATCAAAGGCTCCTTCTATAGATCGATCAAAGGCCAGACCGATCAAAAGCCATGCTGTCTAGGCTACGAGTCGAGTAGACAAGAAAACGACTTGAAAAATAAAATTTTTATTGAAGGAGATGGTATGGTACATTACTGATAATACATTTGGAGGTTCTCAAAGTTTCATGACCGGAGTAGGGCTCCATCCAGTTGCTTTAGGTGATAGATTTCTGGCTTGATAATTTCTTCCATCTGATAGGGGTCTTCCCATTTTGGTGCTAGCTTGCCTTACTCACTTGATTGGGAAACTTCCACTCAACATAGAACTAGGTCTCCGATCCTAAAGTGCTTCTCCCTAACACTCGAGTTATAATATCGGGCCACTTGGTGCAGATAGGCAGCCATTCTAATGCGAGCTTTTTCTCAAGCTTCCTTCAGTAAGTCTGGAACCGCGCATAGCCTTTTAGCATTGGTCTGCTCGTCATAATTCTCAACTTGCACTGATGGAATTTTGACTTCAATAGGGACCACTGCTTCGACTCCGAAGGCAAGGCTGAAGGGGGTTTCCCCCATCAGAACCCTTGACGTCATTCGATATGCCCATAACACATGGTAAAGTTCCTCGACCCATGCTCCCTTTGCTCTACCCAACCTCCAATTTAGGCCTTGTAAGATGGTTCGGTTTGTCACATCCACCTCTCCATTTGCATGAGGATAAGCTACAGGGGTGAGGTGATATGAAATTCCATGCTCTTCACAAAGCCGTTCCAGTCTGGACCCAATGAATTGACGCCCATTATCGGTTATTAATACTCGAAGAAGTCCGAACTGTCAAATAATGCACTTTCAGATAGTCTACCACTTTTGCTTTAGTAATACGGGCCAACGGTTCTACTTCCACCACTTGGTGAAGTAGTCTACAGTAATAAGTAAAATTTTGTGGACCCAATGCCAGGGGAAAGGAGTTGAGGATGTCCATCTCCCACTGTGCGAATGATCATGACGCACATATGGGAGTAATTGGTGCGGTAGGCAGGTGCTGTATATTTGAATGCTGTTGACACTTATCGCACCGTGCGACTAAGTCCTGGGCATCCAGTTGCATAGTTGGCCAATAATAGCCTTGTCCGAGGAGTTTGTAGGCCAACATCCACTTCCCGACATGGCTTCTGCATGTGCCTTCATGTACCTCCCTCAGGGCGTATTCAGTTTCAGTCAGCTGCAAATATTTGAGGAGTGGCAGAGAAAATGATCTTTGTATAGCTTCCCCTAATGAAAAAAATATCGGGGGGACTGGTATCTTATTTTTGAGTTTCCTTCTGATCTGCTGGTAAAATCCCATCTCTGAGATAACTGATTAGGGAGTCCATCTAGTAGAGCTCTTCATCCACCTGCATTACCGCTGTCGGCTCCTCTGTGCATGGTTTGCTCAGTGTCTCGAAGAAGACTCTTTGCAGTAATTCAGATGGGGCCGACATCACCAGTTTTAATAATAGGTCGGTGTGAGAGTTCTTCAATCTGAATATTTGCTGAATTTTGAAGTTTCTGAACTCCAATACCAGATCCTTGATCTTTTGGAGATACTTTACTATATTCTCCCCATGTGCCTCGTAATGGCCTTGGATGTGTCCAACAACCAGTTGGGAGTCACTACGGGCCTTCAGATCTTGTATCCCAACTCCTTGGCGATCCTGAGGCCGAACGCTAAATCTTTATATTCTATCTCATTATTCATTACGGAGAACTCAAAACGAAGGGCGTACTCGGCAACAGTCCTGTTCGAGCTCGAGAGGATCAATCCTGCTCTTGATCCCACAAAGTTGGACGACCCATCCACATACAGCTCCCATACATCAAAACTGACCTCGGGCGGATCCTTGAGAGCCGGTTCCTGGGATTCGATCTCCTCAGGTTCTTTTGGCTCGCTGGAATGGTGCATTCTGCCACGAAGTCGGTCAAAATCTAAGCCTTGATTGACGATCGTGGGTGGTACTAGATATCAAATTTGGAGAGCTCTTTCGCCTATTTTGCAATTCATCCTAACGTATCCGATCAATGAAGGATGCTTTTAGTGGTTTGTCTGTTAAAGAATGATTGAGTGAGCTTGAAAGTATGGTCGAAGCTTTCGAGCGACAATAAGGAGGCGTAGGCCAATTTTCGAGCTTCAAATACCATATCTCTGCATCTCTTAAGGTCCGACTGATATAATAGATTGACTTTTGGATCCTATCTCGCTCCTGGACCAGCACTACACCCATTGTTGTAGGAGAAACAGATAAGTAAAAAATAGCTCCTCATATAGATCTAGTTTGCTGAGCAAAGGGGTAGAGTTGAGATAGTTCTTGTTGC
>KE505249.1:260295-282995 GCA_000441515.1 Elaeis oleifera
CTTTTCTGCCTTGGCCGAATAGGAGATGAATAAGGATGATGATTGGTATCCAGAAGACCGATAACGACCAACAACATATGGTCGATAGCAGGTCGCAGCGAGCGATGACACATGGATGACTAGTAGCAAGGACCGAGTAATGGGAAATTAAAGAAAAATATGCTCGAAAAATAAGGGATTGGGGCTTCTCTTCGTTTTTAGTTATTGATTGTTCACCAACAGTCGTAAACTTACCTTGGAAGGTCATGGGGAGGTTGGGATACTCAACTTAAGGCTCAACTTAAAAGGATGGCTATACCTGTGGCTGAAAAAGGGGAGAGAAGGACCAAAAAATAGGGATGTGAGCTGACAACTTACTTCGGAAGGGTGTAAGAGTAGAATTAGTGTGCCCGTAATGCTGTGGGAAAGGTTGACCATCTCATGCTTGTTTGTAACTTTGCCTAAAGCTTTTGGGATTGCTTTCTTCAAAGGTTGAACATCCCTTATTTGCCAATGGACATTCAAACAGTCGGGGTGAGTGGTGAGGTCAAAATCAGGTGAAGAAAATCTCTCCGTCGACCACTGAAAGTCTGATAGCCATCAAATGTTGGGTTCTATGGAAGGAAGAAATGATAGAAGATTCAACTTTGAGGCCAAGGTATTATCTGAAACAATGAAATCGCCATCTACTTATTTCAGCAATAGACATCAATGAAAGGAGATGAAGAATGTAGTACACTAGCAGCGAGGCTGGAACATTTAATGAAAGAAAGGGAACTGCCATGTCCTCTGAAGATAATATTTTGGCCGAAGGAGAGAAGCTTAGCAACGAGAACAGATAAATTCTAATAGCACAAAACACAAGACCATGCATCAATATTATTTCCTCATAAGTATAAAAGGGGACTCTGGGTCTGGAGGATTTATGTGGCTTGTAGTAATTTGATGTGGCTTCCCTCTGTTAGATGGGAGTATCGTTTTATGGGTACAATAATTAGTGGGGAGTTCTGCTTTGGATAAGACGAACCTTCCAACAACTATACGTGATGAAAGTCCTAGTTGAAGTAATACAATATTGAGGAAATGTCTCACTTCCATCACCTTTTACTCAAACAAAAAAAGAAAAATCGGGGTTTCTTTCTTCATGGTTTTCCAACGAAATTGGTGGTCGACAATAATGCCAAATGCCCCAAGAAGAGGGAAAAGAAAGAGAGGAAGGTGGGATTGAGGCTTACCTTGAGCTCCAGCAACATCTTCCACCTCAATTTTTGAAAAGCACGGAGAAAAGAATCCGATGAAAATCAAGAGAAAAAGAGAGAGGAAGAAAGAACTATAATGGTCAAGGATGAGAGGCTTGAAGGGGGTTTGGGTCCTTTATATAGAGTGGAGGCTAAAGTTCCTAGCCTCCAATAATATCCACGGAGGAAAAGTCCCCCATGTCAAAGAAGGGCTCTGCCCTGAGTGAAAAGGAGCAGCCCTTCGGGCTCTGCTCCTGCCACAAAATGGGCCAAAGAGCTAAAGTTTTGAGCTGTTTTAGTGATAAGCTGATCCAATAGAGCAGACCATCACATTAGCTTTCTTATTTTTGTTAAAATCCTATCTCACAAGTCCCATTATCATTTATGAGATTTTTCTCTTCTTTTTTTTTTCTTTCCTTCCATAAGGAGTTTTTTAAAATTCTGAAATGGGCAGATTTTACTTATATTTTCCAGTGGTTTCTGATGCGGTCTCCGTATGTCATTATATTTGAAAGCTTCAGCTAAATAACACATAGGGTTGGCAATAATTGACCGTGGTGAAAACCCAACCTGATAAATAAATAATTACCAAAAACTAATTGACAACGAATTAAACACTTACCCAAAAATTGCATGCCTGCTTTATGCTGCTGTCTTCTATAACTTCTATTGGTAAACTGGTACTGAAACTTACCAAAATATTACAGCTCAAAGTTACTTTGGAAACAATATATTGTCTAAGGACGATGGACCCATTGGAATTCACTTAATTTTTACCAGACTGCAATGAGACTCAAACATCCAGGGCAATTTCTAAGTTGTTTTATACTGCCTCCTGGCATAGGTTGAACATCATATGAAGAAACACATCTCATCCACGCTTCATAGCACATTCTGTCATATGAACTTACAAAGCCAATGCAATGGCTTCCATCACCAGATTATTTTTTATTCCTATGCCAGACTCAAACAATCCTCTGATCCTGCTTGCATTCACATCGGTTACTGTTTCTGTTATGCTGACAAGACTCGGAGCTCATTGTATTGCAAACATCCAGCCAAGCTATTGTTCCCAAATCACTAATTTGTTCCTCATTACAAAAGCCACTGTTAACCAAGATAGGCAACTGTCTTCCCCTTGTTTGCTGGCAATGATGAACTATAATTTCTTAGAACTACTGAGAAATCAGCAATCAGATATTGGAGATTATGAGTTACTTTTATTGCAAGACACAACACCATATTGGTAGTTACACATGTATAACCACTAATCTTTGGTAGCCATGGTAAGCAGGGCAAAAGGAAATGTAGTCCTGCAATATTTCTATGTAAGCAATCTGTTAATATTTATGTACATTAATTCCTCATAGTCCATCATTGAAGTTTATTGGCAGAACTTCAACGAAATGACCTTCTGTAGTCCTGATATTATGTCCTGAAAAATAATAACTCGTTCAGATCATTATTCCAACTAGTGCTTTAAGCTAAGCTTACTGGTAGTTCCCTTGTGTATTCATAAGACAAATTAGGAGAGCTGTGTGTGGGACACCACATGCTACTTCACATCTAAGCTCACCTCAACACTTTTCAAACCAAAGAGCACAATAATTTGCTCCATTCTTTAATTTACTGCTACATCACATGACTGAAAAGAGACCAGTTAAGGGATCTACATAAGAAAAAGTAAGGTGCCTATGGAATGTACCATTATGAATGATTTCTAGATGGTACATAACTACTGTCTTGGTTTTTACTATCATGTTTCCTGTGTAATGTATACCAATACCTTTTTTTTGGGTACAATGTGTACAAATACTTAATGTTCTTTAAATTACAATAGAAACTAAATTATATGCACATGCATGCATTCAGAGAGAACCATATACTGGTGTTGTAACTCTATTTTATAAATGTCAGAACCCCTTTTGGGGATCCCTTGTGGGAATGCAACTGCCCATGTTGGTACACCATCTTTTGTGCATCATAATAATTAGACTATTGTGGAGACAAAAACATGAAACATATGCATGTAATATGCCTGTATAAACATATATAAGCATAGCCAGCACGCACGTGCGCGCACACACCTTACATACATCCATGAAATTTTAAAATATTTTCATCCACTAATAAAGATGATCCTGCACTAAATTTGTTCCTTTGAGATTACATTACACAAAACCAGTGATCATGTATGCCTCTTGTGAGGGAATCACTTGGTCCAGTGATGGTCTCTCAGTTTAATTACTGAACTATAGTTAGAGATCTATAATTGGTGGCAGACACAGTGAAACTTTTATGGACTTTCTTTATCCATAGTCTTTAATTATTGCAAAATGGCTGCCATCAATTACATAAAAATTACATGAAAAAATAGCGAATCTCTTCAGCTAATTATATACTTGACTTTTTAATGACTACTTAGCCTTGTCTAGCCTCTGCTAAATAAGCCAAACACAATAACATATTTTTGTCAAATTTGAGTACAATGAAGAAGTGCCTCTTGCTATAAAATTTCAAGATGGTTGTCAAAGGTTTTAAGCTTAAACTATTCATGCATTAAGTTAGAATCTGCACTAAAGCTTGTATAAAATATATAAGCCTAAAGCTAGAGAATTCTACTAAAAGGATCTAGTAGATGAAGCAGAAATGCACATTTTAGGATAAGATGAATGAGCAGATTCGAAGATATCCATGTATCTCAGAGTGAAAATTAGAGTGCTCTGATAGAGGGTCCATGGGATACAAACTTAGAAATTTCACAGTTATTGATGGTACCAAATCTGCTAGTTAGCCTCTTCAGGTGTAAACTCCACATCTGTGACATCATTAGGCTGTATAACAAATAATTAAGACAGAACAATTAATAAACCAACTCCACATCATGGAAATTACCAGGCTGCTGAACAAATAAGACAACTGATGACTAAGCAGTATAAATTAGCTAATTATTATATATATATATATATAAGAAGTACTCGCTCTGGAAGCTCACTAGATAAAATTGGACTGTTGATTAAACTGCAGCTGCTGGAATCTTGTAACGGCTGCGCAAACCTTCAATAGCCTTCTCCATGGATTTTGCAAGCTCAGGGATGGATATCTTGTAAACTGGTCAAATTTAGTAAGCATATGGGATATTATAAAACAAATAACACTTCATTACTACATAGAAGTAAGGATCTGTTGCTTGGCTATGGTCCACAGTTCTCATATAATGTTGAAGCTTGTTATAATATCAGTTTATCTATATATACTTCTTATGATATATCATTTGAGGTTCCCAAGATAACACCACTAAAACTTGTTTATAAAGGAATACAGCGAACCAGTGACTATTGCCTGATTTTCAACTGCAACTGAATAGAGGGCTAAATTATGATTTTTTTTTTTTGCCCACTTCTGACTTGCTACTGCAAATGCAAAAAACTGAGTGGTCTGATACTGTGATTAATCATTTCCTGTTGTAAACAAACACCTATAATTCCCAGGATCAGACAAACATAAATATTTAACGATTTTTCACTTTATCCTTGTGATCTGTATTATTAGCTCATTAGGTCTTTATTTTGCAAGCAAGTAGTCTTTGAGCACACAACTGGGAAAGGAAGAACATTTGAAATTTGGAAAGTCAGTTCTTCATTTATTTACCACGAGATGCAGTAGCATGTACTTCTGTAATTAATTCCGCATATGAAGCCTGCAAAATATATTTTCAGAACCAAATTATGCAACTGAAAAGGAAAATCAATAGGGGATTGTTTCGAATATTTATGATGACCATTGTCTACCTTTATCAATTCCGTATTCTCATGGATCCTATCAGACATCTTCTTATATTCCTTTTCTATTTCCTCTGACAACTGCAGGCAAGCTTGTGTCTGGATCTGGAGAGGAAGGGGGGAGAGAGAGAGAAAGATAATACCCACTATTTGGTTGAAATCACCACAAGACTTCAACTGCAACTAAATGGTTTTGCTTATGTAGCAAGCTTGTCAACATTTTATAAAACTTGGAGAATATCTTTACTTTTTTCATCCATTAAAGGAATAAAAAGTGTCTTTATTCAACTTGGACCCATTTAAGAGACAAATAACTTACTGCACTTATTTTTCTGAATCAGAACAAAAATGTTCCAGTCATATTCACCTCTAGATGACCAGAAAACAATATCACCCCATGAAACAGTCATTTGTAATATTTTGTAGTTGAAATATATAAATTTATCATCATTCCCTACTGCATGTACACACAGAACCCAAAGAAAGAACAGCAAGAAAAAGTAGGAAAGAAAGAAAGAGATGAAAAGGAAAATGAAAATCTTTGCTGAATTTCTTGAATATGGTATAAGACAAGACAGTAATTTGTAAAAGAATCTCTAGCTAACACTCTAGATTGTTTGTCCTGGCAAAGCATTTCTGTTATGCTCTTAAACAGGGACAATTGTATGGTTTTAGATTTCATAAGGTCTTATAGTCTCCCTCAGCTGAGAAATCCTGGCATAGGGCTTGCAGACTGCAGACAGATGATGATTGTTTGTGCCTGCTGAGACTGCCATTCATCTTTTGGAAGTCTAGAAAAGCTACTGGTGAGGTGGCTCAAGCTTCTACCAGCATAGACATTAGTGAAGAATATATTCAGGCCCATCACAATATAGAGGTTTTAGCTACAAGAAACTGTTCTCTCTCTCTAAGATGGATTTAGCAACCAAGAAACTGTTATCTCTCTGTAAGATGGATTTAGCAACCACAATCCATTACCTCAGGGTCAGAAAGTCTCATTTCTTGAAAAGCTTCAAGAAAATTAGTTGCTTATTAGGAATATTAATTTAAACTCAAAATTTAGCCATCACATCTGCTTACTTTTAGCTTACCTGGGCTAGGGACACTTCAGCACTGACTAGGACAATATTCTAATGGCCCATTAATACACTAATATCAATGGTGAAATCTGTTCCTCAGGAAATTCTTGATGCTACAAATAGGGAAGAAACACCAGCTTAAGCAAGTGGAAGGAAAACACAAAGCGTTGGATCTTTCAATTTTGACCAGAATATCAAAAACACAATACAAGAGGTTAGGAAGTAGACTAACAAGCCTATAAAGACAAACCTTACATCATACATGCTTCTATTAAAACATAAGACGTACCCATTGCTATTCATTAGGTTTGCTGATCATATAGATTCTTTCTAGACCTTTATCTAATGCAGCCCCCTGCTTGACTCAACTAAGCCTTAATCCCAAACTAGTTGGGTCGGCTACATAAAATCTTTTCCTTAACACTTTCCACTTTTTACCATACTCAAGGTTTGACGCAACACATTGCTAGTAGAGAATGCCCCAATAATTCTCTTTAGGATTAATGTCCATAGGATGCGGCTATAGTTTGAACCACAACCCTCTTTCTGGGCTTGGGACCAGCTACATATACACTAAGCATAACATAGACAGAGTTACACCCTCCACTAAAAAAAAGCACCACCACCAAAGAAATACAAAACACATAAAAGATAAACATGTAAACGATGTAAAATTTCTAGCCTCTTGTTTATATTGCACGTATTCGATGAAGGAAATGTTTCTTAATTTTTATTTAATTTCATAAAGTCAATTAGAACCTAACAAAAGTTGTTGCTGTAGATAAACTACATACCAAGCAAGATACATTAATGATGCTACACAAAATCATTGCAGCATTTTATTTCATAATTTATCAAATAAGGGACAACCTAATATTATTTCCTCTCTTCTCTAAACAGGACTAGGACCAGCATCAGCAGTGTAAAATATGATCACAACTAAATAAAATTAAAATCAAAAGGACCATGCATAAGTAACAACAACGGACAGTAAATGGGATACATTAACATGTCTTATTGAAGAGCATGCATTCATCAAATTCACTAATTCAATTCCATAGGATTTTCAGGGATCAGAAATCAAAATATGAAAATAGAACAATTCAGAACTTCTCTTAAAGATGAGAAAAGAATATGCATCTTTTATATTTTCAGAATCTTTTGACTTGCGTACAAGGCAAAATGTGACATTAGTGAAAATGTGTAAACCTAGTGAAAATGTGTAAACCTATTCTCAGAAAAAGAGACAAGATGAGGCTTTAAAAAACCCGTAAGCCATTCCCATCAAGTAAGCAAGCTTTCCGCAATCAGCCAAGATTTCACAGATAAACCCTAAGATGAGTGCAGAGGTCTCAGAAGAATCGCTTCACTGAGGAATTAAAGGTTGCAGGTAACATTGAGCCTATTGCAAGATGTAAATCCATAACCTTCTTAACTGCATAATCCCTGTAATTACCAAACCATTTATAAAAGCACAGCAAAATCCACCAAGAATTAAAACAGTACACACAACAACAATTCCTGGTCTAAACTGTAGCTATGGACGAACCGAAGAAAAGGGTGACAGTACAAAGAAGAGGAGATTGCTGCAACATTAAACAGATTGCTCCAATATAAAGAAATAATCATAATCATCAAACAGTTTCTGCAAAGTAAAGCAAGATTACCGCAAAGATTTCAGATCAAGACGTATTAAACTAGTTTCTGATCAAAATCCTCGTTATGAAGATAAAAGAAAGAACATCAGCATCATAGACTGCATCAGATTTCTCAAAGCTAAACACATTTAAACAATTTGTACAGAGCACAGCAAAGTTCCATCCGAGACTCCAAATCTTGGAGGAATATTAAAACTAGTTTCTTATCTGAAATCTATCTATGGAAACGAAAGAAATCAGAACGTTGAAACAAATTCAATCAGAGAGCTCCAATATAAAAAGTTCCTCGTAATTATCAAACAATACGTCCAGAGCACACAAAAAAATTAAGCAGTATGATTCAAATCTTGGAGCCATATCAAAAGAACTAGTTTCATGTAAAACCTAGCTATGGAAATGAGATCATCACCGCTCCAATCCAAGCAAAAGGAGCCGAGATTTACCTTGAACCTTTTGGCGATTCGGGTGTGGGAGGAATCGAACTCCTTGAGGGTCTCGGAGTGGCAGAGATCGAGACGCCGCTTGATGGAGTCCGAGTGGGAGGAGGCCAGGCTCTTGAGATCCGAGATGGTGGCGAGGGTTTTAGGGGAGGAGACGGGGAGGAGAGAAGGAAGGGGATCGGGGTGACGGTTTTCTTGGAGGAAGCGGCGACGAAAGTGAGATCGAAGTCGGCGAAGGGTTTGGAGGAAGAAGAAGGGAAGGAGGCGGAGAGAGGAAGGATCTGGACGCGCAGGCCGACGTTCCCTTCCCCAATGCTCTCTTCCCCATCGAAGCTACACTCTCGGTGGAGAACCGGGGTTCCGTGGTATTTATAGTGGCGGGCTTGGACGACAGAGTCCAATTCAAACGGAAAGAATAAGAGCGCCTAATTTAAATCAGAAAAGGGACCCACATAGATTTAGGTCTGGCGTAGCACAGACACACCGGTGGATGGGTGTACATTATTTCAGACTTGAAGATTGCAAGCCAAAGATATCCTTTTGCAAGCCATAGGTTAAGATCTATAGATATAAGGCCCGTTTGGTTGGAAATAATTTGATATAAAAAATAATTTTTTATCAAATTAATATATTTGATATAAAAAAAATGATAAAAAAATGATAGAGCTCGTATCTATTTTTTAGAGAGAGAAAATAAATAAATATCATAGAAGATTGATATTTTATGAATTTTTGAATAGTGATAATTCATATTTGATAAAAATATTTTCAATAAAATTACATATGTAATTATCAAATTTGTTTGATGTCTTTTTAAATTCATTCAATAAAAAATTTTTATAAAAAAAATTAAGATGGAGATGGCACTATATAAAGGACTATATGATTATAATCATTATATAAAACTAATAGAAGATGATAATGCTATCTTAATATTAAAAATATTTATATTGAATGATATATTTATAAATTGGGTCGTATTCTTATATAGATTCACCTTCAACCAAACATAATAATCTTTTTTCAGTATCATTTTCGGAGTAATTTTCCACCAACCAATATCTATAGTAAAATTATTTTTTCTGTAATTATTTTTCAAATAAATAATTTTAAAAATATCAAATTATCCCATAATCTGACATATCCTAATCAAACGGACCTTTAAAGTTAATCAATTTTTTCATTGACCAACTTATCCAAGTTCTCATACTTTTCAAGATGGATAAGTTATTTTCTATGGATAGCATTTATCCGTGAAATGGAGGAAAATCTTATACATCTAAAGAGTGGCTAAATTATTTTTCATCGGTCAATAAATAGACATTTAATTTATTCTTAAATATCACATTCTCATTTTAATACCTCTATCATTTAATATCTAATAACTCAGTCATCTATTTTCTTCAAATTTAAAAATATAAAAGATATTATAAAAAATATGGATAAATTTTAGTAATTTATCCAAAAAATAACAATACAAAAGAATATGGACAACAAATTTTGAAGCCATTTTCTCATGTGTAAAAGAATATGGATAAATTATTTTCTTATCTAAATATAATCTAAAAATATTTATTTATGAAAATATAGATTCTTGAATAAATTTTTTATCCACAAAGAACAGGCCCAAATATAGTATATAATAAACAACCAAAGACCTCGAAATATATGTGCCGCATCCCTATAAAATGGAAAAAATAAGTGACAGCCTAAAGACCCCAACAAGAAACATGAAGCAGCTGGGTAAGGGAAGAAGATTCAGTGCTCTTTCCACCACAGATTGCATCCAAACAGTTAAACATATGTATATGATACTCCCGTCAAATATTTATCTTCGCAGCATCATGTTGAACCTCAACAGCAAAAGTGAGGTATTGAGAGCACAAGCTCCATAATACATGAAGACGAAGAAAACCAGCACCATGCTCAGACAGATCCTTCCATTAAAAGCTTTGAAGCAAAAGGAGTATTCCCAGTAGCATAATGTGAGCAAGGTAAAGAACATTGAATGGCTCCATAACTTCCTGGTAACTGAATAAGTGGCTTGGTAAAGCAGCACCAAAATAAATGAAGTTGAACAAGATAGAGAAATTTGGCTGCAACCTAAACAGCCAGGCTAGAACCTCATACCCTTGAAGAGAAGGACGCCAGCAAGGCGGGTGGGGGCAGGGCCAAAGTAATAATTTATTAATAATTTTTAATAAAATATTTTATAATAAATAATAATATAAAGATATATATATATCTAAGAATATTATAAAAATATCAATAAATATTAATTTATGTATAAATAAAGATAAGTAAAAAAATATTATCTTACGTCATCTGCAAAATGATTTTGATTGTGTAAAAATTTCAATAATCATTCCACATTGATGCTTATGCTACATACAACAAATATAAGTTTATTTTAGTATCTAAATAATAAAAAAATAAAAAAATATCTTTATCTAAATTATATGCGATGTTCTTTTAGATCCACAAAATCATCAAATATTGAATCTGAGCTAAAAATTTCAATAATTTTTTCTATATAAATAACTAAGTTATCTACTAGACATTTATCTTCCATTTTATCGTGAAGTCTTGTTTTAATGATTTTCATAGCTGAAAATACTCTTTCATTTGTTGCTGTAGATACTGGAAGAATTAAATAAGATGAACTAATCTATCAATGAGATAAAAAATCTTCAACTTTTCTATTTTTGCTAATCTTTGACATAACTCTGAGAGAAATGATAAATTTTGAAGCTATGGATAATGTACTTTCTGAAAATCAAAATATTTCAATTAGAATCTCAAACATATTTTTGTATTTTGATGCAGAAATTACATACCTACAGCCATTGTTGTTTAAGCCCAAAGATGAATTAGAGATGAAAAATATTGCAAAAATATTAGAAAATCAATCTACCAGGTGGATCTACCACACTTCTATCCTGCAAAAACATACTATAAAAGAGCTCTTTTAGTCTACACCTAGAGGATCTCAATGTCTATTATTGATGGAAAGTCATAGGCTGTATTTATAAGCTAGATTAGGGATTCTTTTAGCTTAACACAAATTCCTATCCATCAAGGAATCATAACTGTAGTGGAGTCCTTAATTTGACTAAATTTATTTTATTCAAAAGTATTTTAATTATTTATTATCATCTTAATTATCTTGAATTATTTTTAATGATTAGGTCACATGTGGCCACAATAAGTCCCTAATATTGAGACGAGCACAACAACTTTCTCTTGATCAATAAAATCAAGAGGATAATATTTTCTACAAGATTACAAATATCATTAATATTAAAGAATTTATAACCATCCCTTGGATCTAAAATAGAGCTGAGATTCAAAAGTTCAATAATCTGCTCACTAATCTTATTGTTCAATTCCTGCGATTGAAAATCAATAATAGCATTAAATATATCAAAATGATAATGGTGTTTTACAATGATATGATCTCGTTGGCAACGATCTCTACTTTTAATATATTGAGCATCTAAATTAGGAATATCAATATCATATTTTTTAAAAAATAATATAATACTATTAAAAAATTATTCCAACCATCTTCTCTAAGTTTTTGAATGAGGATTTTAGTGCTTGAAACTAAATACATAGCATTCAAAATATCTTAGGATTTTTGTTGTCAAGCATGACAAAGAATATCAATAATACCCATAATTCTTTCATCATATGTAAAATAAAATAAATTCAAAAGATATAATCATTTTAAGAGCTGTATTAGCATCCCCCTATTGAGCATAAGTAGATCCATCTTACTTAAATTTTAAGCATAGAACAAGTTACACCAAACATATTTAAAGACTATAAATAGAATAAAATAAGATTCCTAATCAGTAAATAGTTCATTTTAAAGTGCCAATTTGATTAGCACCTCTTCCAATTTCAAGTTCATTAATAGCCAACATATATGCAATTTCAGCTACTTGAGAAGCTTATAATTCATCATGTCGCTTACATGAAGAGCCAACAATATTGATAATAAAAGTTAAATATGAAAAGAACTCGAGGACAGAAATTATCTCTCTAAATGCTGCAACCAAAGCCAACTATAGCCTATGAGCAAAACAATGCATATAATATGCATAAAGATAATCATTAAGAAAAAAGCTTGTAATCCTTTCTATTCACCACGCATGTTACTAGTTCCATCATATCCGTAACCGTGTATGTTTTGAATATCAAGACAATGATGAGAAAGAATAGAAGATACTTTGTTCTTAAGAGTCAATGCAGATGTACCAATGACATGAGCAATATCAAAAAAACATTCTCTTATCAAGCCATCATTATCAACAAATCTTAAAATTAAAGCCATTTGCTCTTTTTAGACCCATCGCAAGCGTCATCAATAATAATATAAAATTTAGAATCTTCAACATCCTCACAAACCTTATTATGCACTTTATTTATAAGAATATGCAAAATCTCTTTTGCATCTCATGTGAATTATACTTAGCTACAACATGTGCATTTTCTAAAACAAGATTTGCAATTTTATCATTATATGAAGCTAAAAGACTAATCATCTCAAAAAAGTTTTCTTGATTTTTTGAGCTACTAGTCTCATCATAATATCTAAAAGCATAATCTTGGAATGCAAGCCAACGAACAACATCAATAGAAGTTTTGACTCATAATTTATTATTTTGAATTTGTTTAGAACACTAAGCATGCATAATTTTATCTATATGTCTAGATTGATTCATTAAATCAGCACAAGACTTTATAGCATTATTATGCGGTAAGCAAGGATCCTCTCTCATGTGATTAAGAAAAGCACATCTTTCCCATCATTTATTTTTTTTAATTTTAAAACCCTTATCTATAAATACATTCCAACCTGCAGAAGAGAGGAACAACAATAGAATAGGATAACCAGCATTCCAAAATTATCCTTTGATAATGGTAGCAGATATTTCTGTAGTAATAGGACAGTAGTTCCTAAAAAGGCCTGTGGTGGAGAGAGATGAAGATAGAGGATATAATAAGGTAACCAGCAAATCATGTCAATCTCGATAATAAGAAATACCCCAAGCATCAGCCTGCAAAAGATATTTTAAATTGGAAGAAATAGGATGTAAAGGGTCCAAAGGAACTTCGTGATCCCCAGCACTTCTAGCTAGCCAATCAGCAATAATATTTGCTTGACCAAAAAAATGATCAGCTGAAAAAGGTAAGAGGTCATGACTAGTATAAAATATCAAGTAAAAGTGGATGCCCTACACATTTGGAAGAAGATGGAGAATTAATCCAAGCAATAACAGTGTTAGTCTCATTCCAATAAAACTTGATCCTTTTTCAAAAAGAGTATTGCAGCTTGAAGACCAGCCAAGCACAACTAATTCTGCAAGAGGAACAGAAATATAATTCAATTTCAAAGCAACTGCATATAGAGGTAAACAATAATGATCTCAAATAACATAACCAAGTGAAGCTCTCCCCTATTTAACTGAGTCATCAAATTGAATTTAACAACTTTAATAGTAAGAGGAAGCCAGCTAACAAACAAACTAGATGGCAAAGATAAAGATATAGAAGCAGAGCTACCACAATACCTTTAAGCAGTTGTCAAAGCTTAAGATGATATAAGAGTGATCATCAAGAAATAGAGGAGCTGATGAAGTAAGTTATGAGGAGTAGAAGTACTTTCAAAGATACGACCATTCTATTCTAACCAAAGCAAGCAAATTATAACCTTAACTCATTTCTCTAATGTACCATGGCATCAGTTAGCATAGCTAATAATATCGGCAAAGAACAGAGATTAGGGCTATGTTGCATTATTTGGGCTACTAGTGGCCAATGACAGAATATAATTTTTTTGACAAATCAAGGAGAACTCTGTGCATAGTGGTGAATTCAAAATTTTACTTTGTAAGGTCAATATAATAAAAAAATGGAAGACCTATGGAAAAAAGAAGAAAATAATAATAATAAAATATTATTTTTAAAATAATAAATATAAAAGATAATATATAATATTTTAAATATCTTTTATAATAAATATTATAAAGAAGCATCATAGCAAAATTTTAGATATTATTAAGTATTAAAATTATAATGGCTAATCAAAATTATTTTGATCATATATATTTGATATGAGTGAAAAGAAGAAATAGAAAAAACTAAAGAATATTAAAAAAAGAAGTTAAAAGAGACATACCTAATTCAAATTGAGAAATGAGACAAGAAAACATATGGTTAGCTATTACATTTAGTTTGATTAGGATATAAAAAATAATTGATGTGGGGTTTAAATGTAAAAGGTAGATAGATTGGGACATGGGGTTGGGATGGGACACTAAAAAATAAACAGAGAAGCAATGAATAAAAAAAAGAATGAGAGAGATAGGGGGAGAGAGGTCAAAGTGGCGTGAGAGAAGGATGGGATTATGGGTCATTAAAGAGAGAGAGAATATAGGTCATAATTATTCTTTTATCTTTAATATGATCTTTTAGGATATAAAAATAATTAATGTAGGATTTAAATATAAGAGATGGATGAATGAGGTTAGATGGGATATTAAAAATAAATAAAAAATAATTAATTAAAAAGAAAAAGAAAGAGAGAGAGAGGTCAAATTGGTGTGAGAGAGAGAGAGAAAGAAAGAGAGAAGTAGGACATGTGAGTCATTAAAAAGATAGAATATAATTCATAATTATTTTTTTAATGTGGTCTTTTTTATCATTTACTTCTTCAAAATTTTATATGAGATATGGAGCCAATTCTATTTGAAAATAGAAAGTTCAAAACATGTATATTTAATTTATAGTGGAAGTAGTAGATTAAACTATTTAATCTTCTATACATACTTTAGATTAAATTTAACTATCTTTTAAGGATCTATGATATAAAATATTACACAAAAAATTTAATCTGAAAGAAAGACTGCATCGATCGTATCGATGTCTTGAATCAGATCTAATGCTTAGATCTAATCCGATGAGTTTAGAATCCATTATCTGATTGTGGTTCGACAATCACTACTGCTGATGCACATGATAGGAGGTCCTTCCTGATGTCGAGCAGTCATACAGTGTGTCCGACCTCTATAGGTAGTCCATTCGAATCTTCGAATAGATCGTCCTTCCCGAGAGTGCTAGCTCACGATGAAGGCTCTGGATGGCTGATGAAGAGTCCTTTCTTTAGATCAAATGGATATCTTCAGATCAGAAGAAGGGGCTTTTCAAGAAGAAGATGGTGTGGAAGAAGAAGAACAAAACTCTTTTTATGTTTCTCTCTCACAAAACAGGAACTAGAAAACCCTAGAACCCCCACCCCAGATCTCACACCCCAAAGAGAATCTTCTTCCTCTTTTTCTCACGCACAGACTCCCACCCATCTCTCTCAAATTTCTCATGCCCTCTCTGAGGCTCTCTCATGCCAAATCTGATCTTAATTGGTGCACAAAGATCATCCCTTCTTAAAGTGGCATCCAATAAAGGTTTGGATAATTTGGTTCAGCTTCAAACAGCCTTTGATCTTATCACAAATTCAAATCAAATTTGAATTCTTTTTTAAACCATATTTAATTCATAACTAAGGGACCTAGAAAGGAGGCGACACAACTTAGATTAATGTAAAAAAATATCGCACAAAATTTATTTGTGCATGAGAAGAAGGTTGGTCAGCGGCTAGGTAGAGTCTTATAAAACTTGAACTCTTGATTTAAGTTTGATTTCAAATCAATTGAACTCAAACTCAATCCAACAAAATTTTAATCCAAAGAGGATTAGAAGAAGGCATCACACACCTTCTGGAAATAAAAAATTCTACATAAAAACCTTTCTCATATGTGAAGAAAGGATGGGCGCAGGTAGATGTGGCGCAAGGGGTGTTTTGATTCCATTTGAATTTGAACTTGTGTTCTTATCTAATTAGGTTCTTAACCCAACTAAATTAGGTTAGACCCAATTAAATTATCTAATCTAATCAGATAACAAATGGTCTCGATTAAATCATAATCATATTAGAAATTAATTGAGCTCGAATCAGAAATGAAACACTCTTAGCGATTAGGTCATCTTATAATCTAATCAGATCAAACCAAATTGAATTCAATTCAATTAGATTTAATCTAAAATTCAATGTTCAATCAAATTATATTAATTAACAATCTAATCACTAATCAATCTTCTTTTAATTTATCAATAATTAGTGAATTAATTTATTATAATTTTTGTACAAGATTAATCATCAATTGAATTGATGATTAAATCTTAAAATGATTCTCAATGGTTGATCAGCCATATGATCAGTCAAAACTTTTTTCTGAGTGTGACCCTATAGATTCAAACTTAAGCCAGTAGTATAGGAACGAACTTCCTATACTAATTAAAGTGATCATCTAACAATAGTATCCGACATCCGGATAGATCGAAAGATTGCAAAGCATCATTCATGGACCTTTGGGTATATGGTTACCATAAATTCATCTCTTTGATCCTAATACTCAAGGTGATCCCTTAGAGTTTAATTGTCAACCCTGAATTAGTCAACTACATTGTGTCTCAACCTTTCAAATCCATCATATGGATTATCCTGATCAAGATTTTACTAAATTGAAACACACTGATGCATTAACTTCTACTTATTTAGAGGGGTCAATTTCATTTTGACTCACACACTGACTTCACAAGTACTTGACTATATCTAGAAACCTTCTACCACTGAATTAAAATTTAGATAGTCTGACATCAAAATATATTGAGTTGCTTGTAAGTCACCGTGGTGATCTCAGATCAAAGGGATACTTATACCCATATCTTTCGCAAGCTGCTCTTGACAACAGAGTGCCCAGCAGTTGATCACGTTCAATGAGATGTACTCCTATATCTCACTTGTATGTCATACTAGTATCTCCACACCATTTGGTTATAAGGACAACCAATGCATATGACACACAATGATCTACACTCGATAAATGCTATCGTCCTAGTAATAGTGTATCATTTAGCCATGAACTTATTTTAAGAACTAAACGATATATCCTCCTATATCGATTAAGATAATCCTAAAGACTTTATTATAATAATTGAAGTTCATTAAGAAGATGTACACTACTTTGTGATAAAAAAATTAATAATAATTTATTAATTATCAATTCATATATATTTATACTGATTAGCACAACTATCAACAGATTGATGATTGACTTTGAAACTCAATTTCCAATAACTCCCACTTGGCCTAAACCAATCAGTACAGTATCGTATACCCATCTTCTGTTTATGATCTTTGAACTCCTAGATACTGAGGGCTTTAGTAAATGGGTCGGTCAAGTTTTCCTTCCCTTGATCTTCTGAAGCTCGATATCATCTCAATCCATGATCTTCTAGATCAGGTGGTAGCGGCACAGAATATATTTGGTGCATTGATGTGACTTCGATTCCTTCATTTAAGCAATGATGCTAGTGCTGTCGCAGTACAACAAACTAGGGCCATCAAGGGAGGGTGCCACTCCGAGCTCATTGATGAACTTCTACAGCCACACAGCTTCTTTTACAACATCGGATGCCACGATGTATTCAAAGTCGGTAACAGTGTGCTGTTTGAAATTTTTTCAGCAAATTACTCCATCGTTCAGGATATAGATATATCCCGACATGCTCTTGCTGTCGTCATGGTCTAATTAAAAATTGAAGTCTGCAAACTTTATAAGTTTTAAGTCGGATCTTTATAATAAGTCATTGATCCTTAGTATTTCTCAAATACTTAAGGATAATTTTTTCAACCTTCCAGTGGTTCTCCCCTGGATCATATTGGTATCTGCTCACTACTCCTAGTGAGAATGCTATGTCTAGTCTTGTATATATCATAGCGTACATTATGGAACCCACTATCGAAGTATATGGAATCTTACTCATACGCTCTCTCTCTCTTGAGGAGTTATCGGATAATCCCTCTTTAAAAGAGTAATTCTATAGCCTATCGGAAGATAACCCTTCTTGAAATTTTTTATGCAGAACCGTTTCAGCACGATGTCGATGTACGTGGACTGAGACAATCCAAGCATCCTCTTTGATCTATCTCTATAAATCTTTATCCCAAGAATGTAGGATGCTTCTTCCAAATCTTTCATAGAGAACTGAGATGATAGTCAAACCTTTATTCTTTGTAATGCATAAATGTCATTTTTAATTAAGAAAATATCATCCACATACAGAATAAAAATATAATTATAAATTATTAATCTATTTATATATGCAGAGTTTTCTTCATTCCTAACGAAGTTATACGTTCTGATCACTTTATCAAAATACATGTTTCAACTCCTATTTGCTTACTTCAATCCATAAATGGATCTATGAAGCTTGCATACTTTAGACTTGTCTGTAGATATGAAACCTTTAGATTATATCATATACACCTCTTCTTCTAGCTTGCTATTTGAAAAAGCTGTTTTCACATCTATTTGTCAGATTTCATAGTCTAGATGCATAGCTATCGCAATCATGATCTGAATGAATTTTAGCATTACCATAGGAGAGAACATCTCGTCATAGTCAATACCATAATATTGATGATATCCTTTGACAATCAAACGGGTTTTATAGGTCTTCAACTTTTCATCTGTGCCTCTCTTCCTCTTGAAGATCCACTTATATCGTATGGATTTTATTCCTTCAAGTGGATCAACTAATGTCCACACATCGTTGACCTTCATGGACTTCATTTTGGATTTTATAGCTTCTAGCCACTTATCGGAGTCAGATCTGTATATTGCATCTATGTAGGAGATCGAATCCTCATTGTTCTCATCGAGCTCAACAGGATCACCATCTCGAGATCAAGAAATCGTAGTATCTATTTAGTGGGCATGATACTCTATCGAATCTCCTTAATGGTGCATCATTAACAAGTTTTGGATTTGACTTAGTCAAATCGGATTCTGTGGGTTCATTAGATTGTGTCGGTCCTTCTACTCATCGAACTTCATCAAGCTCAATTTTAGAAGCACTAATTCCTTCACTAAGAATTTTTTTTTCTAAAAGTGTACTTTATTGCTCACGAACACCTTCTGTTCATCAGTAAGATAGAAGTAATACCCTTTATTTTTTCAAGATACCCTATGAAGATACACTTGTCAGACCTAGATCCTAGTTTGTCTATTTTTAAACATCTGACATCAGCCAGACATCTCCAAACCATAAGATGTGAGAGTACTGGTTTATACCCAGTCCATATCTCATTTGATGTTTTATTCGTAGACTTACTTGGAACCCTATTAAGTATATAGCAAGCCGACTCGAGTGCATAACTCCAAAATGAGATTGACAGACTCGAAAATCCCATCATGGACTGAACCATATCCAACAAGATTCGATTTCTCCTTTCTGAGATGCCATTATGCTATGACATTCTAGAAGGAGTCCATTATGAGAGAATCCCATTCTCTTCTAGATGTGTCAGAAATTCATCGAAAAGGTATTCACCTCCTCGATCAGATCGAAGAGCTTTAATGCACTTTCTAATTTGTTTCTCTACCTCACTATGGAATCATTTGAACATTTCAAACGATTCTGACTTATTCTTCTTTAAGTAGATGTATCCATATCTAGATAGGTCATTTGTGAACGTAATGAAGTATTGATGCCCTCCTTTCACATTTATGCTCATTGATCACATACATCAGTATGTATGAGACTTAGAACATCACTGGCTCATTCATTTTTTTCAGTAAAAGGTGATTTGATCATCTTTTCAAAAAGATAAGATTCATAGGTTGGAAATGATTCACAATCATTGCTCTTAAGGATTCCCTCTCGGATTAACCTGTTCATCCTATCCTTGTTAATATGATGCAGCCTACAGTGCCAAAGGTAGCCATCTGAGACATCATCTATCTTAAGACATTTTCTTGATGTGTACATTACACTAGGCCGTGATACAACGTAAATCCTATTATTCAATTGTCCATGCATTATAGTAACACTATTCAAAATGATATCACAAAATTTTTTTTGATTAAAATTTCATAATTTCTTTGGCTAGAAGATCTACAAAAATTATATTCAATAAGAAACTAGGACAATAATGACAATCACTAAGAATAATGATACAAGAATTGAATACAAGTTTGATGATTTCTAAAGCTAGGACTGAAACTGATCTTCCATCTCCAACGTTCAGAAATCTCTCACCATCTTCAAATCTCCTACTGACCTGAAGTCCCTGTAACAAATTACAAATATTAATAGGACTACCAGTATCTAATACCCAGGTCATTGTATCATAAATTGAGAAGTTACAAGGAGTTATCATATAATTATCTTGTTTAGCAATCGATTGGTTCTTCTTCTTTGGCCTGTTCGGATCAAGAGAAGCAATGTATTGAGGATAGTTTCTCTTTTAATGACCCTGCTTCCTACAGTAGTACTCTGTCTGACTCTAATTGAACTTGAGCTGGGACTTCACAGTCTGAACCCCAGCACTTGGCGCCTTATTTTTCTTCTTCTTCTTCTTTCCTTTCTTAAAGGGACGACGCCCACCTGAAGAAGATGCTCTCACTACATTCACCGTCTGCTTGTGGAGCTGGTGATCTTTCTTAAAAGTCTATAGCAATCCCAATAGACCATAGTAGTCTAATACAGGCTTCGTCATTCGATAATGACTGAAAAATGGTAAGTAGAACTTCGACAGAAAATTCAAAATCGCATCTTTCTCAAGTTGCTCGTGCAAAGAAAAGCCGAGCTTGCTGAGGTGCTCGATTTGTTCAATCATGTATAATATATGATCGGTTATCGATGCTCCCTCCCTCATCTTGACATTGAAAATGGCACAACTGGTCTTGTGCCGCTCAACATCATCAGGAGTGCCAAAAGAATCGTTCAATATTTTGAGCATTTCTTCTGGCTGAGCTTCCTCGAACTTACGACTAAACTCATCATTCATAGCCGCTCGCATAATACAATATACTGTAGTACGATTGTTGAGCCACTTCAAGTAAGCATCTCGAACCACACTGCGAGTATTAGGAGCGGGCTCCTCAAGTGCCAGATCTGTCAGCATGTATAAGATCCGCTCATGCTCCAGGACTATCTTCAATTTTTGATACCAGCTATCAAAATTAGATCCTCTTAATTTATCACTGTCTAACAGTGATCGGTGTGATAAGTTGGTGGCCATAACTGCAAAAAAAATCAAAACCTAATTAGTATATGAATCGATTAAACCTAAAATATGGACTTTAGTCTAAAGATTCTTTCACTATTTTAATTGAATTGATAGCCTCTATCTCCAATTCGAAAATTATCTTAATTTCTTAGCAGGCACTAGAATCCACACAGTTGCACATGAGCACGACTTTGATCGGCTCACTTATGTATATCTATGGATAGGTTCTTAATCAATTATTTATAAATAATTTTAGTAATTAATTTTGCCCCAGGATCCTAACAGTAGGCTTTAGCCTCCACTGAAAGGTCTGATGAGGTCCAACCATTAATATGATCATACTCATGAATCAAAGCACAAACGATCAGGCCTGACCTTGGTCTGTCATCTCGATCACCCATAAGAGAGACTCAACTGAGTTGTCATATTATGAATGATAATTTCAATAGCAAATAAATACCAAACCTTTGGGCCGTCCAATGATCATCCAACTATTAGACCTATTATCACCCAACTTAATAGGAGACCATGATCTAGTTATCTCCATAACTATTTATTTTAGAGATCTAATAATTTTAGAAGATTTAATTAATTAAATTGATAGATGAGAAAAGACTTGATCAGTTATTCTTAATCCTCCCATTGACTTCACCAAGTCAGATTAAAGAAGATTAGGTCTAATCTGGTTCACTCAATGAGTCATAAATCCTTCCATTGACTTCATAAAGTCATGAAGAGGACTCAAGACAAGTTAACTAGGGGCACCTAAATCAGTCATACTGATTTTTAGTTAGCATGGGTTAACTCCAATCATTAAGTGATCTAATCAAAATATGATTAACCATATTGGTTAGGTAAGTGAGATCGATGGAGGATATGCCATTAACTCGTCATAGACTCAATCTATGTAAGTTGCTCCCAATTAGTGACCACTGATCAAGATTGCCAACTTACCTTAGACACCAACTGGTTAACCAGTTTCAATTTGATCGACTTATAGATTTGGGTTTGACCATAAAGCTACGATCAAAGTTTATTTTAGTCTAATTAAAGATATAAATCCGACCAACTACAACTATTGAGAATTGATCAAGAGAAGAATTGATCCAATCATAATTAACTTTAATTAGATTTGATCAATTACTAACATGATCCATTATCAATAATTTCTAACCCTAGGTCTAACCCAGTTAAATGGACTTGACTCGAGCTAACCCATTAATCCATGAATTATAAAATTGATGCCTTAGATCTTTGATTCTCAAATATAGATCACTTAATTCTTAATTAAGTTTTGGACTGATATGGATTCGAGTTTAGTGTTTGAAAATAATTTTCAGTTTTTGTAAAAATAATTTTTTACAAAACAATTCATCCAATGAT
>KE505249.1:289220-303177 GCA_000441515.1 Elaeis oleifera
GCCCAAATAGGGGATGGAAGGGGTGGTGGCTAGTCGTCGAATGACCAATGATGGGCGGCATGTGACCGACAATGGGTGGCAGTGGTGGATGGTGATAGCAAGCAGTCGGCTGACAAAAACATCAAAAATAGGGCAAATCGAGGCCCTTCTGCTCGGTTTCCTCGGGTCCCATCCACTTGCTAGCAGCTAGGGCCCCGAAGTTGGCCATGGCTTGGTGCAAGGGGGAGGCCGAAGCCCTCAGTGATGACCATCAGAAGTGGAGGCAGTTGAAGAAGGGAGAAAAAGAAGAAAATAATAGAAATAAGAGAATCTGATTTTCTTAATTTTCGATGAAGTTGGTAGCCAGCGATAGCACCAAAGCCATGGGAAGAAGGAAAAGAAGGAGAAGAAGAGGATCGAGGCTTATTGTTATATGTATGCCCTAGAAATTAATTAGACCGACATATATATTTATTTTGAGACATAGTTTTGTATTTGACTTTTTCATTATTTATGAAATTAAATTTTAATTTTATTCATGTTGCGTATGTCTATGAACCGTTCAAAAAATTAATAAGATGATGATACATATTCTTAAAAGTTAAAATTTGAGGTATATGTCATTAGTGATTAATTTTAAATATTTTAATCAATATATTATCACGAAGATGGTGATTGATCCGATGAGATTGGTGTACATGTCGTTTTCTTTGAGGGTAGATAAATCTCGAGTCATAGTGTGGCGATACCGAAGCGAGAGTGTAGATAGTTGTTAGTGAACAAAGTTACCCTACATGATCAATACGGAAAGTCATTTGAATGTCTACTCACTCATCAGTGACTTACTCAATGCTGTAATAGTGTGACTAGTCCTTTAACCTACGGTGTCTCAACTATTCACAATGAGATTACTATAATTTGACCATACATACACTTGATCCCTAGCCATAAATGTCCTTGTAGTGTATATTGGTTATAGTAGGTTCATTATAGGAATAGAGTGTGCATTTATATGAAATCTATCACCCTTGATAGATAAGGAAGATAATCCTATGTGATTTATGAGATTGAGTTCAGAAGATCTTGACCAGAATAGTATGAATAGTGAAAAAGGATTTTCAACATTTCTACATAAGGAACTCGAGTCAAATAAATTAGACATATGATAGATGATGAACTTTGATAAATAATTCAAACCTCCATCTAGAGATTCATCCATTTTGTTCTGTTGGAATGTCACGACATGTTGCTAAATGTCACTGTTAGATTATGGAACTCATGAAAATTATCTTGATGGTGATAATTCTTATTGAAAAGATTTGGAATTATTCTGATCAATTTAAAAGAGTTTCAATGATATTGAGGATGAAGATCATAATATATCTCACTACCAGACAGAATAGAACCTATGGGATTACATACATAAGATGTTGTATCTGATCAGATAGTTGGATTTAAGTTGACATGTCAAAGATTGATAGGTCAACAGTTTGATAATATTAAAGAATAGACACAATCACACCCAAAAGTAGTATAGGACTCCTAACAAACTTTGAATGATCAAAGATTGATCCATCAAGGTTTGATCCATCAATATGATTGACACTAAGAAAGACTCCTCACCCCAAGAGTTTGCACCATATAGTTTTCTCTTTCTCTCCTCACACTGATGATGCCTCCCTTGTGATTGTGCGCCACTTTTCTCATGCCAAATAAATTCCTTATGCCCAAGAGTTGGATGCGCTAAAGGGATAAGCACTCAAAGAGTTTGGGCATTCCAAGAGTCCTTCTTGCATAAGTCTTAGACTGGTCAAAGGATGACATGTCAAAGACTTGATGCACTAGGACTCTAATGTGAAGGAGTTCATAATACCTATAAAAGGGATAAGATCTCATGCCTCTCTCTTAGAGAAATAAATAACTCATGTCCCACATCTCACATCCCTCTAGTCTCACACCCCATCTTGCATCCAAGTTGTTGGATGCCCCATCTCATGCCCAAGTTGTTGGGATGCCTCATCCAATCATTGCATGAAAGTTTTCATGCTTAAGGGTGGGTGCACACCAAAGGAAAAGAGAAAGAGAGGGACTGTTGGATTTCTTAAGATGAAGCTTAAGGAAAGATCTTGATCCATTCTTGTGTGAAGCACGATGCACGAAGAGAAAAAATTGAAATCCTTAAGAAGGATTTTCAACAGTAAGGGAGAAGAAATCTGCCATCAAAAGAAGGATCTCTGCAAGAGAGCTAGCATCTTGATGAGATTAGACACTCTTGATCAGATTAGGGCCTCGTGTGGATACTTATAAATACCAGATAATTATATGGCCTCAAAAGGATCGAGAAGATATCTACGATCATCAGATTGTGATGAAAATTTATCCACGCAAAGGTGATGATTTGATCTCATTTTTTATTAGTATTAATCTTAATAATTATGAGGGATCCAGATTGTTTCGAGATGAGATCTTGTATTTTTAATCAAAAATTAATTTTCATATATTCATTCCACTGTGCATATCAAACTTTTTTTCTAACAGTGGTATCAGTGCCATCCTCATACATTTTCAAATTAAGTTTATAGATTTGGGTATTGCTGATTATTCTTTCTCTTTTTTCAGGATTTTGTTGTGATGATTGATCACAAGCAAAGGATCATGAACTGAATGATTAGTGAATTAATGTTAATACCTAAATCTATTATTTATTATTTTTCATGTATAAGATACATGTGGTGATGATCATAGGATTATGATCCTTTACTTATCTCTATGATGTATCGTGTGTGTGTGTATCTTGTAATTTTAAATTATTAATTTTAGATGCCTACAAACATTAGCAAATTTATGTAATTTGAAAACTTGCAAATCTCATTAGATCTGATTTAATGGGTTATAATTAATTGTTATATATTTTTGGGTTGTATTATGTGTATAGTTGCACCTCAATGGTTGATCGGTTGCAAACCTACAGCACATAACAAGCATGGATCAAATCAAGCAACTAATTGAGACTGGATCAAGGTGTTGATCATGATCAACAACTTGCTTGGGATCGAATCAAGGAGTTGAAGATGATCACACTAATTGACGCATGTGTGCTTGTACATATGATGTTAAGTCCTTCCAGCTCAATGGCTTGAGCTCGAATTTCTTCTTAGATCCATGATGATTATTGATTCTTATTCATGTTTAGCAGATTTTATTTGCATTAGATGTAAATAATTAAAATTGAGATTTGGATTTAATCTCTTCATAACTATTAAGTCTACGATCTTCCACCAATATAGATGTGTGGGCATCTTACTAGTGTTGACTATCTCAATTGGATACAGTAGTCAGTTATATCGGAAGGTGCAACCACTCTATTAGTATAAGATGCTAAAGGATAAAGATGGGGTTGGCCTAATAATTATTAGGTGAGAGACCTAATAACAGTTTTATTATATGTTTGAATGGTGGATCTAATTTAATGGAGGAATGAGATCAATAACAGTCAGGTGAGGCCTACATGACTTAGAGATAAAAAATGACTGTAACTTGCTTGAGAAATATTGGACAAAAGTTGTCCACTCACTGATTCGCATATTGCCAAAATTGAATTATTAAATTTGTTGGTAACTACTAAAGAGACCTTAAAGGTAAAAGGGACATGATTCTCATTATGGAGTGGGCTACTTCTTCAAGAGAAAGTCTAATTAAAGAAGAAGAAGTCCGTAAAGAAGTAGAAGATCGAGAGCAAGCCAAAAATGAAACTCCTAAGAAAAAGGTCACTGACAAGGAAAAGTATTTCTATTGCAACATTGATGACCATTGGAAAAAAATTATCCTGTATATCTAGAGTTTTTGATGAATAAGAACGGCACACCTTTGGAAGGTATGTCAGATCTGCTCATAATTGAAACAACCTCACGGTTTCTTCTACTTCTAGTTGAGTTATAGACTCTAGTTCTAATTTTATTTATGTACTTCAATATAGAGTTTAGAAAAAAGTAGAAGGCTGAGGGAAGGTGACCTATAGGTTCGCAATGGGATAAGAGTTGCTGCTGTTACTGTGGGCACCTATCTTCATGACTATCGTCTGATCATAGTTTATTACTTAGAGACTGTTATTATGTACCCATTGCGAGCAAAAATTTGATTTCTATTTTTATATTGACATAGGATGATTATATTTTCAATTTTGATAAAGATTACTATTTCATTTATTTTAGAAATAAATTGATTATACGTGACTTTATGATTGATAGTCTCTATTACTTGCATATAGATATATCTATGAATATTTCTAAGCAGATAGTGAGTACCGTAGGATCTAAGAGATCTAGAATAAGATGAACCTAAAGTATATGTGGTACCTCAGACTTGATCATATTGGAGAGGATAGGATAAATAGATTGATGAAAGATGAGCTTCTTGACGCATCAAATAATGTGTCATATCCAGTTTTTGAATCTTATCTTCAAGAAAATATGACCAAATAACCCTTATAGGATAAAAGGAGAGGATCACTGAGATACTTATTTTAGTACACTGATGTGTGTAGCCCATTTAATGTACAGGCCGGGGTGGTTATCTTTACTTCATTATCTTTACTGATGACTATTCATGGTATGAGTATGTATACTTATGAGATACAAATTTGAAGCTTTTAAAATATTCAAAAATTTAGATGTGAAGTAGAGAAGTAAACTGAAAAATTTCTTAAGACTCTTCAATCAGATTGAGGAGGTGAACACTATAGTAAAATTTTTGAAGTATTTCAAGAAAAATAGCATAGTCTTGCAATAGACTCTTTCGAAAACACCTCAACTCAAAAGAGGATTAGAGTACAGAAATCGAATCCTATTGGATATAGTTTGATCCATGATGAGCTTTACTGATCTTTCATTATTTCTTTGGCGATATGCTTTACTTATTTCTATTTACCTATTGAATATGGTTCTCTCTAAATCTGTTCCTACCATGCCGTATGAGATGTGGTATGATAAGAAACTAAGTCTTAATCATCTTAAGATTTGGAGATATCCGGCTCATGTCAAATGATCATAGATGGATAAATTAGAGACTAGGTCTAACAGGGCTCATTTTATTGAGTATCCTAGAGAGTCTTTGGGAATTTTACTTCACAAAAGATCACAATATAATTGTGAGCCGGTATGTTATCTTCTTGAAAAAATAGTTTATCTAAGATAGAGATAGTGGGAGGAGAATTAAGCTTATAGTGGGAGGAGAATTGAGCTTGAAAAGAGTGTCTCTGAAAAGCAATGAGTCATAAAACGTATAAAATCTATTCAAGTTGAGTCGGCATATGCACTTTATCCTCCACCTTATGGATTGAGTAGGATTTTTCATCCTCCTAAAAAATACTTAGATATTTTAAAAGAGAAATAAAAAAATATTTTCATAGGAGATAAGAAACAGGGAGATAATATCAAAATCTATAATGAGGTGATGTTAGACATCGACTCTGAGAAATGGTTGGAAGCCATGAAGTCAGAAACTGACCCGATATATTCTAACCAAGTTTGGATTTTAATGGATCCATCAGAAGGTACAGTATCTATTAGATATAAATTAATCTATAAAAGGAAGAAAGATTTGGATGGAAAGGTAGAGACCTATAAGATAAAGCTCTTGGTGAAAGGTTATGGTCGATATGAAGGTATTGACTATTCAGAGGCTTTTTCATCTGTGGTTATGCTAAAGTCCATTCAGACACTGCTCACGATTGCAGTATACCATGATTATGAGATTTGACAGGTAGATATGAAAATTATTTTTTAAATAGATATTTTAAAAAAATATCTATATGCAGTAGTCTCTGGATTTCACTTTCAGTGATGAAAGTTACAAGGTCTGCAAGCTGCAAAAGTCTATATATAGACTGAAGCAAGCATCTTAAAGTTGGAATACTCATTCCAATGATGAGATCAAATTATTTGATTTTGTCAAAAATGAAGAGAAATCATATGTCTATAAGAAGGTCAGAAGGAGTACTATCGTATTCTCATATTGTATATAGATGACATCCTCCTATTTGGAATGATATTTTCATACTGACTTTGGTTAAAATTAAGATTGTCTAAAGAATTCTCCATAAAAGATCATGAAGAAGCATCCTACATTTTGGGGTAAAAGTCTATGAAGATAGATTTAAAAGGATGCTAGGCTTCTCACAGAAGATGTACATAGAGAAGGTGTTGAAGAGGTTAAGAGAGAAACTCCAAGAGGGGACTTCTATCCCATAGGTATGGGATTCATCTCTCTAAGAAGATATGCCCCAACAAATTAGAAGAGATTTAGTGCATATACAAGATCCCTTATGCTTCAACTATAGAGAGCCTCATGTATGTCATGCTATATATGCGATCTGATATAGCCCTTACTATGAGTGTTATAAGCAGATGTCAGTTGAATTCAAGTGAGGAGCACTCGATAACTATAAAAAATATTCTTAACTATTTGAGAAGGACTAAAGATATATTCTCGATCTTTGAAAGAGGAAGAGAGTTGAGGGTATAAGGATTCACAAACTCAAACTTTATGTCTAATGTTGATGATAGAAAATCTATGTCAGAATGTGTGTTCTTATGCAATGGAGGTTCGATGAATTATAAGAGTTCTAAACAATCGATTATTATAGATTACACCATGGAAGCTGAGTACATCACCTTTTTTGAGACTGCTAAAGAAGCTTTCTGATTCAAAAAGTTTATTTGGAACTAAGTGTAATATCATCGGATGCCATAACACTCTACAACAACAATAATAGTGCTATAGCCTTTGCTAAGGAGTCTAGATCTCACTAGAAATCTAAGCACATATAGTGATAATTTCACATTATATGTGTCTACCTCAAGAAGAAATACATCGAGATATAGAAAGTAGACTCCATAGATAATATGGCAGACCCACTGACTAAGCCGCTTAGCAAGCAAAAGACTGAAGTCCAGCTTGAGAAGATGGGGCTTAGGTATATGGTTGATTGACTTTAGTGCAAGTGAAAGATTTTTAAATATATTTTTAAAAATCAATCAAGCTGACATATGTATTTATTATGGGATATAATTTATATTAATTTTTTATTATTAATAAATTAATTTTAATTTCATTCATGTTGTGTATGTATCCATGAATCATCCAAGAATTAATAAGATGATGATACATTCTCAAAAGTTGAGAATTTGAGACATGTATCATTGGAGATTAATTCTTAAATACTTTCGATTAATGGATCATCATGAAGATGATGATGATCCAATAAGATTGGTGCATAAGTCACTTTTCTTTGAGGATAAATGAGTTTCGAGTCTACAGTGTGGAGATACTGAAGCGAGAGTGCAATGGTTATTAGTGAATAAAGGTACCAAGTGTGATCAATATGAGAAATCACTTGGATGTCTACTCACTCGTCAATGACTTACTTGATGCTATAGTAGTATGATTAATCTTTTGACTTATGGTACCTCAGCTATTCATAATAGAATTGCTATAGTTTAACTGTACATATATCCGATCCCTAACCATATGGATTCTTACGGTGTATGTTGGCTACAGTAGCTTCATTGTAGGAATAGGATATATATTTATATAAAATCTATCGCCCTTAGTAGATAAGAGAGATGATCCTATGTGATTTATAAGACTGAGTTCAGAAGATCTTGATTAGGACAGTGTGAATAGTGAAAAAGAATTTTCACTATTTTCACATAAGAAACTCAAGTCAAATAAATTAGGCATATGATAGATGATGGAATTTGATGAGTAATTTTATAATCTCCATCTAGTCAGAACTCACAATAGAAAGATTGTGTCATATGGTAACTATAGCTAGAAGTTCATCCATTCCATTCTGCCGAAATACCACTATATGCTACTAAGCATTATTGTCAGATTATGAGACTCATAAGAATTATCTTAATGGTTGATAATTCTTATAGAGAAGAGTTAAAATTGTTCCAATCTATTAAAAAGAGTTTCAATGATATTGAGGATGGAGATCACAATATATCTCACTAAAGATAGAATAGAACCTATAAGATCACACATATAAGAGGTTGTTTCTGATTAGATAGTTGGATTTAAATTAACATGTCAAAGATTGATAAGTCAAAGGTTTGACAATGTTAAAGAATTGATACAATTAAACCCAAAGTAATAGGACTCCTAACAAACTTTGATCGATCAAAATTTGATCCATCAATATGATTAACACCAAGAAGGACTCGTCACCCCTAAGAGTTAGTGCCATATAGTTTTTCTCTCTCCTCACACTTATGATGCCTTCTTTGTGATTGTGTGCCATTTTTCTCATGCCAAATAAATTCCTCACACCTAAGAGTTGGACGTGCTAAAGGGAGAAGTGCCAAAGAGTTTGGACATTTCAAGAGTCCTTCTTGCATAAGTCTTGGATTGGTCAAAGTGTTTGATATGTCTAAGACTTAATGCACTAGGACTCTAATGTGAAGGAGTTCTTGATAATTATGATAGGCATAAGATCTCATGCCTCACTCATAGAGAAACAGATTACTCGCACCCCATATCTCATGTCCCTTTGGTCTCACACCCCTATCTTGCATTCAAGTTGTTGGATGCCTCATCTCATGCCCAAGTTGTTAGGATGCCCATATCCAATCTTTGCATGAAAGGTTTCACACCCAAAGGTGGGTGCACACTAAAGGAAAAGAGAGAGGGACTGCTGCATTTTCTTGAAAAGAAAATCAAGAAAAGCTGAGGAAAGGATCTTGATCCATTCTTATGTGAAGTATGATCTATAAAAAGAGAAGGCTGAAATTCTTGAGAAATATTTTTAGCAATAAGGAAGAAGCAATCTGCCATCAGAAGAAGGAGGCATCCCGATGAGACTAGACACCCTTGATCAAATCAGAGCCTCGTATGGATATCTGTAGAGGTCAGACGCTTGTACGGCTTCAAAAGAATCAACAAGACATCCACGATCATCAGATTATGATGTAGATCTATCCATGCATAGGTGATGATTTGATTTCACTTTTTTTGTTAATCTTAATCTTAATAACTATGAGAGATCTTGGTTGTTTCGAGATAAGATCTCACATTTTTAATTAAAAATTAATTTTAATATATTCCTTTCACTGCATATATCAAATCTCTTTTCTACCACTTACCTCGGGCTCTGGCAACATCTTTGGCTTTGATTTTTTGTGGGCACAAGAATGGGAAGCCATAGGCTTTGATGGAAGAAGGAGGAAGAAAGAGGGAGAAAAAAGAGAGGAGAAAGGCGGTGCTCATCGTGGACCACTTTAGAGAGGGGGAGATGGCTTTATAGAGGAGCCCTAGGGTCCCGATGACCCTAAGACTCTGATTTCTGCCCAAAAAAATTAGAGATGAGGAAGAAGAAGACTCGTTCCAGGAGTCATTTTTCCTCTCTTCGTGGTCATGATTGGCTTAGCCCCAATCGGGCTATTTTCAGATGGATTAGGCTCAAACATGCTCTCACATTCTTTCCTCCTTAAAAAAGTTACATCCTCGAAACTTAACATATCTTATTTTCAAACAAGTGAGCTTACTTAATCTTCATATCATCTTTACCATACTTTAGACTAGCTTCCATCAATCCTAGCTTCCTCATCTAAAATAATGTAATTTTTAAATAAGGCATTGATGAGAATAACTTTCTTAAGAGAAAAGACAACATATAATGGCTCATTCAATTCTTCAAATATGTAGTTAAACTTAGAAGATATAAAAGAACGAGAAAATTCATAATCAAATAGCGCATGAACATCTATGGGTTGACTAGAATGGTATCTGTAACTATTTGATCGCTTGCACTGACATCCTACTGGGTCAAAAAGAACACCCATACATTTTCTTGTTATTTTGATCTGCTGGTTTGGAAGATTTTGAACTATCCTTTTTCTTAATGAGATAATCTCGTGCCATATATCCTATATTACTCTGCTGTATGAAAAGTATGCTCCTAGCTTTTTGAGATGAGATTCATAATAATTTTTGTCACAATATTCATAGGCCATAGCTTCTTTATTATTATCTAAGTTATTAGTAAGATTTTTCTATCAATCATTTAGATTTCCTACTGATCTCAGTCTCTTTTTGTTACTCCTCTCTTGTTTCGATCTTTTTATCTCAGATTCTACTTTCAAAATTTATTCTAGTACATCTTTATAATTATTAAAAGATGAGAAGATAAATGAGATCGAATCTCATATTTTAAATCTTGCTCAAATCTATTAGCTTTGCTCCTTTTGGACTTCATGAGCTAGGAGCAGAAATAGCCTAACCCATTGAATTTATTGTATACCCAATACTGTCATGTCATCTTTTTACTTTAAGATCAAGAACTCATTCTCTTTTACTAAACTTATTGACTTGAAAAAATATTGATCATAAAATATTTTCTTGAAGTCCTCCCATGTCAGTTGGTTATCAGCATTCCCATGCGTAATTTTATTGTAGTCCACCAAAACATGATATTCTTTTCAGCATGAGTATGGCTAGCTTAACTTTCATATCCTCAAAATAATGTAGTGTATCAAATATCTTTTCTATTTCTAAATCCAAGTCTCTACAACTAGAGGATCAGGTCCACCCTCAAATGGTGGTTGATAGACTCTTCTAAACCTCTCATAATATGACTCTAAAAATGGTGTATGTTGAATAGTGGCTTGTGTACGCTGTTGTTGCTGAATAAGCTGAGTCACTATTTCATAAATTTGAGAAAATGTCTACCAGAGTGGCTAGCACATTAGGAGCCCACTCAATTGGCTGGTTGGCATCTCTTTTCATAGTCATTCTCACTCCTCTCCTCCTAATAGCAAGGTTCATCACGACTTCATTCTCTCTATTGCTCATCATCATCTATCAAAATACTAACATTAATCAGCTTCTTTAAATGAGCAACATGAACTCTAAGAAATTTATCTACTCTCATTTAATTAAATATGATCTAACTAAATGAGATCTAATTATCTATTGCTCAACTTTAAGTGCTAACCATGATCAACCTATTGCTCTGATATCAAAAATATCACATCCCAAATCTAGAATATAATATGACCATACTACTGAGGGATAGTACCCTCAATAACATGAAGCTTATCAATCATAATTAACTAAAATCCATCATAAATAGAACGTAATAAAAGATTCAATTATATTATTTATCAAATAATTAAATTAAGATTGATTCAAAGTATCTAAGTCCAAAATCAAATATCAAATTCATATCTTAAAATATACCGATAGTTGACTACAAGTCCATAATTATCTGATAAATAAAGATTCAGTTGCAAAATCTCTAAGCTCGCTAGCGTAGACACTCAAGCATGGATGATTCTTTATTCCTAATCTTATTCATCTGGATAAAAAAGAAAAGAAAAGATATAAGCTATACAAGCTCAGTAAGTAAATCTTACACTATTTATCCAAATCAAGCATAAGTTTATACATGCATTAATAATTATTTAAAGAAGATAATTATCATTAGAATATAAAATCTTTCATAGGAACAATATATCATAAATCAATGATGCTCTTGCATATGCATAAATTATGTCATTTACATAAATATAGTTTTAATACATAGCATAAAAAAATTCATAAATCATGTTAACTTTATAGATAAAATCATAAATCATCTATCATTTTGCCATATCATAATTTTTAATGATTCTATTAGACTAAATGCTAAGATCACTTTATACCTGTGATAGAGCCATAATCAAATCATGCCAACTACTATAACCCACTAGTGAGGATCATATGCTAAGGTACTATAACCCATTGACGAGGATTGTATGTCAAGCTACTATAATCTATCGATGAGGGCTGTATGTCGAGCTACTATAACCAATGAGTGAGGATCGTGTACTGAGCTATTATAATCTAGTGGTGAGGGCTATGTACCAAGCTACAATAATTCACTAGCGAAGACCATATGCTAAGCTACTATAATCCGTTGATGAGGGCCATAAGCCGAGCTAGTATAACCTACTGATGAAGACCGTATACCAACTATTATAACCTGCTAGCGAGGCCGTACATAGCTATCTGAGAGTCTATAGTCATACTTTTTAAATCATATTTTTTAAAATACATGTTCTCATATTGTAAATAATAAGTTGAAAGATTTTCAATGACTTTATAGAGTTCATAATCTATAAAGTGAAACAATCATGAAATCAATATTTTCAAAACAACTACACAGATTTTCATAAATATAGGGTTCATAGTTTATAAATAAACTATTAATATCAAAATATCCATATAATCATACTTTTTATGATAATATATATATGATTTATATAATATCATATGCTTGATCTTTAATTTAAGAAACATAGAATCATTAATGTCAAATACTCTTTATATATTTCATAAAACATAAGCATTGAAAGCATTCGATAATTCAAAAATAAGCAAGGGGTGTCAGGATTATGTACCTCTTCTATCCTAGGCCTTCAAACTTCACTAGATGAATTTATCAAACCTATTTAATATATAAAAATATATAATTAATTTTCATTGGATAAATTTAATTATAAGAAAAGAAGACTGCAGATTGAGTGGTTAGTCCAATAGACTGTCTGAGCATTGGGGTAATTCAGAGTCTCATAGCCAAGGGTCAAATCTAAGCATCAATTTGATCAAAACCAAATCAATCAACATGATTTATCAATAATAGATTTTCAAAGATACTCGACATGGTCGAGATAATTGGTTCGATAGGCTGCATGAATATCAAAGTAATTTTGGAGAGATTGTCTCAAGTTCATACTAAGGCCTATGGATCAGATAGAGAGAAAGAGAGAGATAAGAGACAAGAAGCGAGAGACATGAGAGAGAGAAGCCTTCTCTCTCTTTTTATTTTCTTTCTTCTCTTCTTCTTCTTTCTTCTTTTCTTCTTTCTTTCTTTCTTTGGCTAAATAGAAGATGGAACACTAGAAGACCAATGACAGGCAGCATGTGACCAACGATGGGCGGCAATGTGTGACTGATAATGGATGGCAGCAATGGACAGTCGGTGGCATGAGGCCGATTGACAAAATATCAAAAATAGGGCAAACCAAGGCCCTTTTGCTCAGTTTTCTCAGGTCCCAACCCACTCATTGGTGGCTGGGGCCCCGGTGTTGGTCATGGCTTTGGTGCAAGGGAAAGGTCAAAACCCTTGATGATGATCATCGATAATGGAGGCAATCAGAGAAGAGAGAAAAAGAAGAAAATAGTGGAAATAGGGGATTCTGATTTTCTTTAATTTTCAGCAAAGCCAGTGGCCAGTGATAGTGCCCAAAGCCATGGGAAGAAAGGAAAGAAGGAGAGGAAGAGGGCTGGGGCTTACCTCAAGCTCTGACTGAAGGGACCAGATCTAGGGTTTCAGGGTTAGATCTTGAAACTTTTTCAAGATCAGACAGCGGAAGACTAAAATAAATCTAAATTTATTTCTAAAACTAGAGAATCTCTAGATCTAAGATCCTATTACATGATTATTATATAGCATTAAATCAAAATTAAATATATAGAGTATGAACTATATGTTGATCATACCAACATGTTTCTATACTACATCTAATATATGTATTAAACAATAGATCAAATCTATTACCTTACAAGTTAGATGTTCTAACCTTGCTGATCCAGGCTTGAAGATGATGTTGTGAGCTGCACACGCATCTGGCCTCTAGGAGTCATCCACACGAGCCCACAAATTTCGATCAGAAGTCCTGCTCCAGAAAATCAACACAGTATGCTAGTACTGCGCTGATCCTTCTTCGATGGTTGATCAGGTGCCTCCTTCTTCTTGATTTGGACTCTTCTAAAGATGAGAAGTAGGAGGAGGAGTTTCAGATCTGAGACGCTCTCAGAAAACTCAAGATGGAGGAAAGAAAGAGATGAACACAACAACCCTAGAAGAAGACCCTCTTCTTCTTCTCTTTGCTCTCTCCTAGACACCCTATCTTGTGTCTATTATATCTCCACG
>KE505249.1:344142-370068 GCA_000441515.1 Elaeis oleifera
CATTTATCATTTTATAATTCATATACTTGTATGGAACACAATCATCTACAATCTAGATAATTGGCTTTAGGATACATTTTCTAACAAAAAGTGGATAGCTTGACCCTTAAACGTCAGCTTGAACATTGAAATAAGTAGGCCATGCTACTAAGGGAATAGAACATATCCATAAGTCAGGCATAAAATTAACCCAAGAACCATCTGATATAGCCCATTAAATGGTAACTCTTAATCATAGACTCACCCAAGAACTCCAACAAAAGGCAACAAGAGCAATAGCTGCTAGTTGTAGTGGAAATTCAAAAGCAAAAATCAATTGGAGACTGAAACTACAATACCTGAGAAAAGTGATTACAAAAATCATTTAAAGCATATCATCATTGCCTCCACTGACCAAAGAGATCCAGCATTTACACATCTTAGCCATATGATGAGCCATAGAGTTTAGCCCACAATAATGAGAAACTAGATATATCATTAAGGGCCTGTTCTTTTGTAGGTAAATATCATAGAAAAGTTGATCAACTTTCTCGTTGACCAACATATCCATATTCTCATATTTTTCAAGATGGATAAGTTACTTTCATGAATAGCATTTACTCATAAATAGGATGAAAATCTTATCCACCTAAGAGATGGCTAAATCATTTTCTATTCAATCAATAAAATAGATATTTAATTTATTCTAAAATACTCCATTCTCATTTTTAATGCCTCCATCACTCAATACCCAATAACTCAGTCATCTACTTTTTTCAAATCTAAAAAGCATAAATGATATTATGAAAATATGGATAAATTTTAGCAATTTATTTGAAAAGTAGTAATGTAAAAGAACATGGATAATAGATTTCGAAGTCAATTTTGCATTCATAAAGAATATGATTCACTATTCTTCTGTCTAAATATTGTCTGAGAAATATTTACCTAAAAATATAAATTTTAGACGAATGTTTTATCCATAAAGAATGGATCCTGAACCTTGTAAGAATTGACCAATCTATAGTAAGATCAAGAGCTTTAACAAATATACCCCTGTGAAATCCATGCTTATGAAGAAAGATGCACGTATTTCTCTCATTCCAAATGGACTAGTGACAGCTGCCAACAAATAAATAATAGCCAGTAACAAAGAACCATGAAAGCATATCTTGATCCAAAGGAGAAGAGCTCAGTCTAGTTATTAAGGGGAAGGCAAATCAAGAAATTAGTATAGATAGTATCTGAAACTGAAGCAGCAAAGGGGCAGCTAAGAAAAGATGGTGTCTGGTTTCAACTACCATACCACAAATACCACAATTACTTAAGAATTTGCCAAGCTTGACAAGGAGGACAGCCCTAGTATTAAGCTTGTTTAAGAGAGCAAGTCAAAAGAACCTTTAACCTTGAAAGGGGTACAGGACTTCCAAATTGTTTTGTCTAAAGACCACTTAATTCCTCTTCTCACTTGAAAGTTGCATAATGAGGAAGTTGAGAACACTCCTTTTGAATTTGGAAGGCAAAAGATCTTATCCAAATCAGTGGAGAAAGAGATTTATCTAGAAGTAAGGATAAGAGAATATCCTTTCGGACTGCCTTCTCAGATGTTAAATTACAGAAAGGAATGCTCCAAATCACAGTAGTATGATGATAGAGTCTTGCCATATTGCAAAGTTTGGTTCTATAAGCCTTGTATAGATTAAGAAACAACCATTTGAGAGGGGCATAGCAAAGCCAAAAATCTAACCAAAACAAAGTGGCAGCCGTATTCCAATAAGGAACCTGCATCTATTCCAAGATGGGGGAAGGGAGGCAACAATGTTCTTCCACAATCTAGAACCCAATTTCATGGGCCTCCACCACGGCAACAGCTTAAACCCTTAAAGTTAAAATAGTCAATCAATTTCCTTCAAAGGCCCAAATCACTTACTTAATAAATATCTCCAACCCTATTTAACAAGAAGAGAATTGTTGAAGAGCTTGAGATCCTTAACCCCAAGACACCACTCATCATCTTTTGAAAGACAGACCTCTTTCTAGTTGACTTTACAAACACAACTAGAAGCCATGTTCACACCAACCCAAAGAAACTTTAACAAATTTTATCAATTTGATTGCAAACACAAGAGGACAATTTGTACAGAGAGAGAAAATAAGTTAGGATTGAAGAAAGAATAGAGTTCATAAGAGTTAACCTGCCCCCAAAAAATAACAACTTCCCCTTCCATTGAAGCCAGCCGAGCCTCAAAAGATTGGATTAGTGGAAACCAATTAGAATTCTACAGCTTTCCCACTTTCAAAGAAAGCCCAAGAAACTTGATAGGCAAAGAGGAAATATTGCAATTCAACCAGGAAGTGAAGACTACTTCTAAGAACTAATGGGACCGATTGATGCCACTGGAGTTTATGAATAATTAATGAGAGGTCTGAAAGTAGCTCAAATGAATGAAGAATTAATTTTAGGACAGCAAAAAAACTTTTGTCACTTTGGGCTTTAAGGTATCATCAGCATATTGAAGAATCTCTCTCCCTTCGATACTGTTAAAGATATTTACCAGTTTTGCATTGGCAATAAGCTTCAAAAAAGAGTCAACTACTAAGGAAAAGAGGTAAGGGGACAAACGATCTCCTTGCCAGCTCTTTTTTATAGATAAATCGGGCATCTTGTTCACCTTTGGTATAGAGCACTACCTTGGAAGAGAAAAGAATATTTTAATCTGACTGCACCATTTCAGAGGGAAACCACTATGAAGAAGGAGATCTATTAGATAGTTCAAATTCAAATTATCAAAGGCCTTGGAGAAGTCAAGTTTGCACTAAGCATCGAAGGATTTCATTCTTTTGCAATGGTGGATAATTTTATTCTCTCTTTGATGAAGACGGTTTGAGTAGGATCAATAAGCAAATTCATGAGAGGTTGCAGATGCCTTGTAAAAACTTTAGAGAAAATTTTAAGATAAAAGCATATCATGCTTATGGGCCTAAAATCAAAGGGACAAGAGGCTGGATCCTTTTAGTGATGAGATAGAAATAAGGATAATTCAATCGAGAAAGATCCACATTGCTATCGTATAACTAATGAAATAGAGAGATAATAAGGTCCTAGAATTTTTTAAAGAAATCATTGAAACCCATCAGAGCTGAGGCTCTAATCATGAGAAAAACTGAAGGCAGCATCTTTGATTTCATCTAGAGAAAACGGTGCATCGAGATCTTTCAACTAAGGAAAGTTGAAAGGATATAAGGATCTCCAATCAAACTTCATCAAAGGCTTCTAATGATTAACAATATTTTTAAAATAATTGGTGAGGGTCTCAAGGATTGTCTTGTGCTCAGTAAGTTGATGGCCCTTTCAAGAAATGTGAGAGATCCAATTCTTCTTTTTGTGAAAGTTGCAATTCAGTGGAATAAATGTATTTCTATCACCTTATTCGATCCATTTGGCTTTAGCTCTTTGTTTCCAATAGATCTCCTTGCTTTTATAAATATCAAATAACTCCACCTCCCAAGAGGACCTAGATTCCCTCCCATAGGAAGTAAGATTTCTCATTTCTTCTTTGTGTTCCAGAATTTGAATTTTCTCTAGAAGGGTCATTTTTGTCAGGATGAAGACCTCAAGAAATCAAGACTCCAACCCTTGAGAAACTCTCTGGTTTTATGAGGCTTTAGCACCAATTTTTTTGCCGCATCGTTAGACATATTATCCCTCCAGACTGAGGCAATGAGTTTGATTAATACATTAATATGACATAAGAAATATTAAAACTTTTGCTATTTAATCTCTATTATTTAGTATTTGATGCTTTTTACTTTTTTTTAGGAATTGTTAATCATAAAGAATTATTCACAAACCAACCACAAGGTTCCCAATGAATATATGCTATTGGCCCATCACACACATTTTCACGATCACCAAGCTCAAGTTAGCCTACTTCTATGCACAAATTTTCAGCAAACACAAATGCATGATCCAAGGCCAGAAGAAAGCAACCACTGGGCCCAAAGCAAGCCACAACCCATAGGGGCACATGGCCCAGAGAGAAATGCCCATGCGGTCCACGCATGATGCATAAAGAGTAGTGCGCAGTCCACGCATGGTGCACAAAAAGTAGCGCTCGATCCACATGTAGTGCATAGGAATAGTAGTGTGCAGTCCACTAGCATGGCTCACAGCACGAGCACGGTTTAAACCGCCTAGGATGCGATAAGACAGGGTTAGTTTTTAAAAATAAAGAGAGAAAGTGAGGGTGGCTTGGTTTTGAGAGAAGGCATGGAGTTTTGTATTAGCCAAAGCTTAAAGAGGAAAGAGAAAGAGGCACGAAGGCTTAGGAGACTTAGGACACCTAGGGTTTTAGGAGGTCTTGAAGGCTTAGGAGACTTGGGACACCTAAGGTGGGGATTTCATCACCCTTGCTTGGCACACCAATAAGTTCTTCATTTTGCATTGATCTAACCCTAATTAAAATCAATTAGACATTAGCCCCTAAGAAATTTGAGCTCATTAGGACAAGAAAATATGAAAGTTGGATCGGTTTGGAATTGATCAATCGAATGGTGTCTAAGAAAAGTGGTTTAGGGACTCAATCCTGAAGAATGATGGTTATTTAATTAAACTATTATGAAAGCACAGAAAATCTTTCATCAATCTTATACTTATCTAGCCAATTTGATTGGTTAACTTTGGACTTGAAGGGCTTGAAGGTAAATTTGAAATAGTTAGGAGCTGTCTAAATTTAAGTTAAACCTTAACTAGAGTTTATCTTTTGTGTGAAACTTATTTGCAATTAAAATTATAAAAAATTAAAATTCTTCTGATCTAGAACTCTTGGTTGCATGCTTAGCCATCTATCTTTACAATCAGAACTGCAACCATGAGACGAAGAAGTTGAAAAGACTCTCAAAACTATTCGATCTAAGAATATGGCTGAACATGGTGAACCCAAACCCTCCTCATCAATTAAAAGAGTATTTCACTCCATCCATATACATATTCTCCTTATATTCAAGTGCCCCGAACCCTCCTCATCAATTAAAAGAGTATTTCACTCCATCCTCATATACATATTCTCCTTATATTCAAGTGCCCCTTATAGAAGCCGCCAATATGAGATTAAGTCCAGTGTCATTCAAATGCTGCCTTCTTTCTATGGACTTAGTAATGAAGATCCATACAAATATCTAGATAAATTTCTTGAGATATACTCTATTGTTAAAATTCAAAATTTTTTGATGATGCTCTTAGGTTGAAATTATTTTCTTTTCGCACAAAGATAAGCCCAAGCATTGGCTAAATTCGTTAGACTCAGTGACCATTTCAACTTGGGACCAACTCGAAAGAGAATTTCTCTAGAAATACTTTTCAATTGAAAAAAATCAATTAAATTAGAAAATCATCACTAGCTTTTTTAAATAGATGGAGAATTGTTCATGAATATAGAAGAGACTTAAGGACCTCATTCATAAATGCCCATACTATGTAATCTTTAAATGACAATTAGTTCAATGTTCTATGATGGATTATCAGAGAAACATTGACAAATGATCAACGCTTTATGCGGAGAGACATTTATACTAAAAAGTGAGGATGAGGCATGGCAATTATTTGAAATCTTTAGTAAAAATTTCTTACATCACATGTCTGCCTCTTGTAGAGATAAACCCATGTTTGCCTAAAAGAGAGGTAGAATCTATGAAATTAGAAATTTCATAGATATCCATAATAAAGCAGATGAGTTATCTCAAAAATTAGATCGTTTACTGAATGTCGGATATTTTATAATTTATGTTTGAGTCACCCCTACTTTATGAGTGAATGCCCAGCCGCACCCCAATTTTTTGAGTTTGCACAAGAGCAAGTTCAGCAAGCCCAAACCAAACTGCTTATAGATCAGGAAATAATCCCTTCTCCAATACTTACAATCCAGACGGAAGAACCATCCAAATTTTCATGAAAATCACAACCAGTAGGTAACCCGGCTATGCAAAGATCAAGTCACCTAGATGCAACTTATAGGCATATGTCTTACCCATAGTTTCAAAATGTTCCTCAACCTGCTCTAATTATATATAATTCAACTTTTGAAGAGAAGGTTTTACAAGCATTGAAGGGGCTAGAAAATAACACCCAGATCTTTCACTCCCATACACAATCTATAGTCAAGCTAGAGATCAAAATGGGCCAGCTAGCTACAGCATTCGGTAGGAGAGAAGGAAAGTCGCCAAGTCAACTTGAGAGTAACCTGAAGGGGCAATACAAGGCTGAGAGTTCCAATGCCCCTAAAATTTTTTCAAACATGCCACATTTGTTATGACTCTCAAGAATGAAAAGGTCATAGAACAACCTAGCAAAACTAATGAGACCAAAATTAAATTTGACCAAGTCAGGATTGCTCAAAGATAAGGAGGATCCAAAATTGAGGGATGAACCAACTAATGGGGTGCCAAGAGTTGGGCTCCCATCTGAATTAAGTGTAGAGGAGATTGGGCTCATGCCCATTTGGATTAGGTCCAAGAGGCGCCAAATGTTGGTGCCCCCTATCTTATGTGACAAGATAAGAAAGAGGAGAGAAGGATGGGACACACGCCCCATCTGATTTTTGATGCCAAAGAGAGAAGAAAGGGGGCATCTAGAGTCCTTATTGGAGTGGGTTTTGACCTGGTCAAAACTTTTATCTAATTGGGTTTTAAGCCAATTGCACAATCCTAAATCAATTCCTTTGTATGTGACCCTATAGGTTTAATTCTGTTTGGTAATGAGATATATTGTGATTTTCATCATCAATATCATTGAAACTCCTTTCAATAGATTGGAACACTTTCAATTTAGTCAATTGAAAATTATTGATCATCAAAATAATTTTCATTGATTTCATAATCTACCAGTGATATCTAGCAGTATATAGTGACAATCCAGCAAAATTGAATAGATGAAACTCTAGGTGCAGTTACTGTGTGATTTAGTTCTTCTATTATGAATTCTGACAAAATAGAGATTATGGATAACTCGTTAAACCTCATCTCTGTCATATGTTAGATTCAATCGACATGAGTTCTTTGTGAAACTTTACGAAAACTCCTTTTCATCATTCACACTGCCATGGCCATGGACTTCAAAACTCAGTGTCATAATCTACATAGGACTTCTCTTTATCTACTAAGATCAATATATCCCATTTAGATGCACACCTTATTCCTATAATAAATCTACTACAGCCAACATGCACCTCAAGTTTTATATGGTTAGAAGATCGAGTTATAGTGTAGTCAAACTTTAGCTTATTGTGAATAGCCGAGATACCCTAGATCAAAGAACTATTCATACTACTTCAGCATCGAGTATGTCATTGATGAGAAAGTAAATATCCAAATGACTACTCGTGTTAGTCACACTCAGTACCCTTATTCTCTAACAACCACCTATACTCTCGCTTCAATGTCCCTATACTGCAGATTCGAGATCCATCTATCCTAAAAGAAAGCGGTCTGTGCATCAATCTATCGGGATCAATCATTGTCCTAGTGATGATCCAATGATCGGAAGCAATTATGAATTAATCATTATGACACGTGTTTCAAATTCTCAACTCTTGAGAATATGTGTCATTACTCTTATTAATTCATTGGATGATTCAATAACATTACATAATATAAATAAAAAATCAATCCAATTTATTTATTAATAAATCAAAATTATAAATTATGCCCTTAGAAAGACTACATGTGTCGGCCTAATTGGTTTCGATCTTTTGCTGACTCAGTTGCTTAGTCGGTGGATCAGCCACATTGTCAGTGGTGTCAACTTTTGTACCTTGATGTATTTTTTTTGAGATAATCGTGGATGAGATGGAATCGTCGCTCTATATGCTTGAACTTCTGGTAAGATCTCGAATCCTTAGCTAGGACTATGGTACCGTTATTATCACAATAGAGTGGAATGACATTTGATGGCATCACATCTAACTCCATAATAAAGTTTTGAATCAGAATGCCTTATTTGTAGCTTTTGATGTGGCAATATACTCAGCTTTATGGAGTTCACTATGACAAGCTGTTTGAAACTTTTCTAACTTGCAACACCACCGTTGCATAAGAAATACCATCTGTGTCGACTTTCGATTATCAATATCAGACATAAAGTCTGAATCAGTATATCCCTATACCCTCAACTTTCCTCCTCCAAAGACCAAAAATATATCCTAAGTCCTTCTCAAGTACTTAAGGATATATTTCACAAATATCCAGTGCTCTTTGCCAGGATTCGACTGACATCTGTTTGTGACACTCACAGTATGAGCTATATCAAGTTGTGTACATAGCATGACATACATGAGACTCTCTATAGCTAAAGTATAAAAAATCTTGCTCATGCATTCAATCTCTTCCGATGTATTAGGGCATATTTTTTAGGAGAGATAAATTTCATGCCTAAAAGGTATAAGTCCCCTCTTAGAGTTTTTCATGCCGAACCTTTTCAGCACCTCCTCTATGTACATCCTCTATAAAAGGCCTAGTATCTTTTTAGATCTATCTCTATAGACTTTAATCCCCAAAATAAAGGATACTTTCCCACGGTCCTTCATGGAGAATTTCTTAGACAACCACAACTTGACTACGGCCAACATTAAAATGTTATTCTCAATCAAGAGGATGTCATCCACGTATAGTACAAGAAAAATGACAGCACTACCACTAATCTTTTTGAACACACATGGTTCCTCCTCAGTTTTTATGAAACTAAATGATTTGATCACATCGTTAAAATGGATGTTCTAACTCTGAGATGCTTGCTTAAGTTCATAAATAGATCTTTGCAGCTTGCAAACTTTATGATCTCCATCATTGAAATAAAATCTAAAGACTGCTCTATATAGATATCTTCCTGAAGATATCTATTTAGAAAATAATTTTACATCCATTTGCTATATCTCATAATCGTGATATGCTGTAATGGCAAGTAATGATCGAATAGACTTCAGCATAGCCACTGACGAAAAGATATCCTGATAGTCAATGCCTTCGCATTGACTATAATCTTTAGCCACAAGTCTTAGTTTAAAGGTCTCTACCTTTTCATCCAAACCAATCTTTCTCTTGTAGATCTATTTAAACCCAATAGGTACTATACCTTCAGGTGGATCTACTAAGATTCAGATTTGGTTTGAGTGCATTGAATCAATCTCCGAATATTTTTTCTACATCCTCTGTAATGATACCTAAGTATCTCTCAGGAGGATAAAAAATTCTACTAGATCTACGAGGTGGAGGAGGAGATGCATGTACTGGCTCTAGTTAATAGGTTCCATAGGTTCTGAGACTCATTGCTCTTTAGAGACTCTCTCTTTGAGTCCAATCTGTCTCCCAATAACTCCACCTTAGATAAACTATTTTCAAAAAAGATGGTATATTGGCTCACAATCATATTGTGATCCTCTGAGAGATAGAAATAATATCCTAAAGACTCCTTAAGATATCCTATAAAATGAGCTTTCAAAGATCTAGCCTCTAACTTATCTGCGTGTAGTCTTTTGACATAGATCGAAAATCTCCAAATTCTGAGATGATCTAGACTCGATTTTTTATCATGTCATATCTCATACGATGTGGTGGAAATGATTTTAGAGAAAATCCTATTCAACAAATAATTTGCTGTAAGTAAACTATTATCCAAACAAAATATAGGAAGGTTAGCGAAGCTCATCATGGATTGAACCATATCTAATAGGTTTCGATATCTCCAATCTGAAACTTTGTTAAGTTGAGACATTCCAGGTGAAGTCCATTGTGAGACTATGCTATATTTCTTGATATAATTTAGAAATTTTTTACTAAGATATTCGCCTCCTCGATCTGATCGAAGAACCTTTAAAATTTATTTATTTATTTATTTATTTATTTCTAAATTTTTTAAATCTTTCAAAGGCTTCAAATTTATATCTTATAAGATATACATATTCGTACCATGAATGATCATCAGTAAAGATGATGAAGTAGAGATAACCTCCTTTGACTGGCATATTAAATGAGCCACACACATCAGTGTGTATCAGAATAAGTATTTCAGTGATCCTTTCTCCTTATCCCATAAAGGATAGCTTGGCCATCTTTTTTTGAAGGCAAGATTCACAGATTGGATATGACTTAGAAGTTAATGAGCCCAAGAGCCCATCTTTCTCCAATCTGTTAATCCTTGCTTTTCCTATATGACCTAGTCTAAGGTACCACATATACTTTAGATTAATTTCATCTCTAGGTCTTTTAGATCCTATGATACTCACTTTCTACTCGATAACATTCACAAACACATCAACATATAATTGATAGAGACTATTTATTAAGAAACTACTTCCAACCATTTATTCTAAAATAAATGGTATAGTAATCCTTATAAAAACTAATTACATAATTATCCTATGCTAAACAAGATACAAAAATCAAATTCTCACTAACAGTAGGTACATAGTAACAGCCCCTAAGAATTAAACTAATGTTAGATGGTTGTCATAGAGGATAAGTCTCCACAGCCATAACAGCAACTCTTACCCCATTTTGACTCATAGGGTCATTTCTCCTTCCCTCAGCCTTCTACCATCCTCAACTAGAACTAGAGTCTATAACCCAACTGGAATCAGAGTCTATAAATGAACACTAGAACCAGAGTCTATAACCCAACTGGAAGTAAAAAAATCATAAGATTAGTTTCGATAATGAGCAGGTCAGACATACCTTCAAAAGGTGTGCCATTTTTCTTGTTCTTCAGGCTCACGAGATAAGCAGAGCAGTTCCTCTTCTAGTGGTCATCATTGTTGCAGTGGAAACACTTTCTTTTCTCTGCGATCTTCTTCTAGGGAACTTCCTTCTTCAGCCTATTCTTCACTTTCTGCTTCTTCACAAACTTCTTTTTCTTCCTAGTAGACTTTCTCTTGAAAGATGGAGTTCGCTCTATAACTAGAATAGTACCTCTTGAACTCTTTAAGATCCCTTCAGTAGTAACCAGCATATTCAATAGCTCAGCCCTAGTGCACTAAATCTTATTCATATGGTAGTTTACAGTAAACTATATATATGAATCAGTAAGGGACTGTAGGATAAGATCAATCTGCAATTCCTTATCCATGCATATGCCGAGCTTCTCAAGCTTCTCTAAGTTCTTGATCATTGTCAGATAATGATCATGGATAGACTACCCATCATGCATCTGCTATGCAACTCTGCTCACTGTACAATTCTTGCAGATGTGTCAGTATGCCCCTGACAATCTATGTATCCTCGTGCTGGCAATGAAGTTCATTAGACATGGATGCCAACATGGAGCACCAGATCTTGTTGTCATCGTCCAACCACTTTTCATGAGATGCCTTCTGATCAGAGGTCAGATGAGCTGGCAGAGAGGAAATTTTCTAGTCAAGTACATAGTTTAGCTTTTTAGAACATAAGACTATCTTTAAGTTTCGGAGCCAACCTTTGAAATTGGGTTTAGTCAGTCGGTTGGTCTCTAGGATGCGAGCAAGTAAGTTGGAAGCAAATATTTTCGGTAGAGAGAAGAAAATTCTAGTTAGATTTTTTATTTGACTTCTTTTAGTTTATTTTAGGACTTTATTTTAAAAACAAACTCGACTCTCACTATTTTCTTGAATCTCCCACACTCCTCAGGTGGAGAAATAGAAACCTCTATGATTAGGATTTCAAGTGGATACTACGGTCTCATGATTGGTACACCACCTCATCTGATAGTTATTGACAATATGTCAATCAATGAGTAGACAACTCTTATCCAATTCTTCTCAAGCAAATTGTAGTGATCACCGATCTCTAAGTTCTGAAGCTTTACCTAATAGTTATTAGCCTTATTCCTTAGTTAAGTCAGGCTCACCATTCTTACAAAGTAAATCATCATTGGGATTCTCACCTAACAGTTATTAGATCTAACTCCATCTTTATCTTGCAGCATCTTATGTTAATAGAGTGGTTGTATTTTCTCGATACAACTGAACCACTATATTCAATCGAGAACAATCAACATCATGAAGGATCAGCACATCTATAATGATGGAAGATTGTTCGACTTAATATTTATGAGAAGATTTAATTTAGATCTTTTTAGATTTTAATTATTTATTTACATCATATGTAAATTTATAATTATATTAGATCTACTAGAGAGATCGTATCTTGGTTCACCAAGATCGAACTCATGGTACAATACTAATATGGTGAACTCAACACTAAGCATCCCAAAATAGAATATGATCAACTAAATTGGCCAGATAAGTGAAGATTGATGGGAGGCTCTCCGTACAGATGCAACGGTCCTAATTAAGTAATGATCTTTCAATGCACTTGTCTTAGACATCAATACGTTAATCCATTCCAAATTAGGCTTAGCTTTGGTTTTTTACCATAGATTGCGAAATTACAACGATCTATATGTGTATACATGATACAACCCTACATGAAGGGTCGTAGTGATTCAATGTGATCATTACATATATCGATGAAAACACAATGCGATTATCTCATAATCAAAATCAAATCAGATTTATTTTAATTAAGTCTTTTTTCTCAAAAAGTGACTTATGATTAAGGATCTCATCTCTTAACATCCTAAGACAATCTTTGAATATAACTTACGTTATGTCAGGACAACTTTATATCAGGATGATCTTAGACTAATCAAAAGCTTATCAATTAGATCTTTAATCTAAAATTTTAAATCTAATCTAAAGTTTAGATCTTTGATTAAGGATTTTATCTCTTATCATCTTAGGACAACCTTTCAATATAACTTTCATTATACCAAAACAACCTTATGTTAAGATGATCTTAGATTAACCAAACCATTTAATTATATTTCTGATTTCAAATTTTCTAATCTAAAATTTTAGATCTAATCTAAATTTTAGATTCAAATATAAAAATTAGATCTAATTAAAGATAGAAAATTCAAATCTAATTGAAAGCAGAAATTTTAGATCTAATTAAAATTTAAATTTATGCATAATCAAATCTAATCTAATTACAGATCTAAACACAACTTTAGACCTAATCTGATTTTAGATCTGATCTTAATCTTAAAAATATGATTTACAATCTGACTTTGATACTAGTTGAAGAAAATTTTAGAAAACATGCATGAAGATTGTCAAAATTTTATGCAGCGGAAGAAAAGCATCTCAATAACCAAATCTATCATATACTTAAGTTCAAGATCTATAAATAAAATAGATCATCATCTTCGCATGGGTAGAAATTCATCATGATCCGATGATCATGGATATTAGATTTCTTGAATAGCCGCACATATGTCCGGCCTTTATAGGTATCCACAAGAATGATCTAGGACGCTCCTCTTGATGTTTCTTCTCCAAAAAAATCAGCATGCACTTTTGTGATCAGCCCTCACATATGAATCTACGCTTGATCCAGAATCACAGCAGAAAGAAGGAGAAAGAGAGAACTTCTTTCTCTCTAAGTGTGTAGACAGAACACCCAACAGCTTGGGTGCATAGAAGGAAGACGCCCAAACTCTTGGGCATGGAGAGCAGAGGATGCCCAACCCTTGGGTGTGAGGCGTGAGGGGGGGGGGGAGAGAGAGAGAGAGAGCATGGAGAAAGAAAGAGAGGCATAGGGCTAGGGCTCTAGGTTAGGATTTTTGAGATCTCATCTCAAGGGATTTACATAGAGCCGTGAGAGTTATATCCGGTTTAGGACTTTTGATCAAATCAAAATCCAATCAGATAAGGATTTTGGCCAGGTCAAAACCCACTCCAATAAGGACTCTGGATGCCTCCTTCTTCTTCTTTGGCATCAAAATCAGATGGGGTGTGCACCCCATCCTTCTCTCCCTTCCTATCTTGTCGCACAAGATAGGGGAGCTAACATTTGGCGCCCCTTGGACCTAATCCAAATGGGCATGAGCCCAATCTCCTCCACACTTAATTCAGATGGGAGCCCAACTCTTGGTGGCCCTTCATGCATGCTTTTGACTTTATCCAACCCCATCCGATAGGGATTCCAAATGGCAACAGGATTTGAGTTTAACCATATGCTAGCATGGTATTCCTAAATTTAATAGAATTTCATAAATCCTAATCCAATCAGGACAACATGAGTCCAATTGCATAATCTCAAATAATTTCTTTGTGTATGACCTCATAGATTCAATTCTGTCTGATAGTGAGATATATTGTAATATCCATCACCAATATCATTGAAACTCCTTTCAATAGATTGGAACACTTCTAATTCAGTTAATTAAAATTATTGATCATTGAATAATTTTCATTGATCTCACAATCCACCAGCGATATCTAGCAGTATGTAGTGATAATCCAGTAGAACTGAATGGATAAACTTTAAGAATAGTTACCATATGATTTGATTCTTCTATCGCGAGATCCAATAAGATGAAGATTATAGATAATTCATCAAATTTCATCTCTATCATGTGTTAGATTCAATCGACTTGAGTTCTTTGTGAAACCTTATGGAAACTCCTTACCATCATTCACACTACCATAGCCATGGACTTCGAAACTCAATGTCATGATCCACATAGGACTTCTCCTTATCTATCAAGATCGATAGATTCCATCTTGATGCATACCCTATTCTACATTAAGGAACCTACTACAGTCAATATACATCTCAAGATTTCATATGACTAAGAGATCCAGTTATAGTGTAGTCAAACTACAGCAATCTCATTGTGAATAGCCGAGGAACCACAGGTCAAAGAACTATTCACACTATTGTAGCATCAAGTATGTCACTGATAAAAGGTAGATATCTAAGTGACTACTCATGTTAGCCACAGTCGGTATTCTTTCTCTAACAATAATCTACACTCTCACTCCAGTGTCCTTGCATTATAGATTCGAGATCCATCTATCTTAAAGGGAAGCGATCCGTATACTAATCTATCCGAATTAATTACTGTTCCTATGGTGATCCAAAGATCGAGAGTAATTTATGAATTAATCATTAATGATACATATCTCAAATTTTTAACTCTTGAGAATATGTGTTATTACTCTTGTTAATTCATTGGATGATTCACAGACACATTACATAATATGAATGAAAAAATTAATTTATTTATTTATTAATAAGTCAAAATTATAAATTATATCTTTAGAAAGATTACATATGTCAGCCTAATTGGCTTTTAGGGTATACATCTAACACCAACTCTATCGGCACTTCTTCATCCACCTAAGGCCCCATTGTCAAGTGCTCTAAAATATCCTATTCATTTTAATAAGAAGGGAGGAAAGATAGATGAAATGATGGAATTGTTCAAATAAGTTCAAATTAATCTCTCCCATTTGGATGCAATCAAACAGGTCCAGCTTATGCCAAATTTTTAAAAGATTTATGTATGCAGAAATGTAAATCCAGGTTATAAATTTCTAAAAAGTTTGTCTCACCGAACACGCTAGTTTAGTTTCCAGCATACTATCCCTCCTAAACTTAAGGATCCAGGTGCCCCTATCATTCCTATGTTATAGAGGACCATAACATTGAAAAAATACTTTTTGATTTGGGGATAAGTGTTAATCTCCTTAGCTTGAATTTGACTACTTAAAACTCACCTCATTACTTTGTAACTAATTGATAGATCTATTAAGGTACCATGTTGGATGATCGAAGATGTTCTAATTAAGATAGATGAGTTTTACTTTTCAATTGATTTTCTTATCCTTGACATGAAATTTGATAGTAACCCTAGACAAATTCCCATCATTTAGGCTAACCCTTCCTAGCTACAGCCAATACATGTATCAATTATAGGATAGGAGTTATGGATGTCTTTTTTAGGAATAAGAAGTTGAGATTGAATGTGTTAAATGCTTTTCAAAGATCACAAATTGGTAGTTGTTTTGACATGGATATACTTGAGGATATAATGGAGGAAGTAACTCCCATAATTCTTTCTCAAGACCCCTTACACACCTATCTGGCTCATTTTGGGTGGATGACTTTGATGTAGATGGATGTCTATGAAGTGAATGCCTTATTAGATACACCGAACTCCAAAATTATCCCACCATGGATTATAAATATGAGCCATTATCCGCTATATCTAGCACTCTGATAGCTCCCTCTTTAGAATCATCACATACTCTAAAACTGAAGCCACTTTCTGTCACACTTAAGTATATGTTCTTAGGACTCAATGACACCCTCTCGATGATCTTTGCATCATATTTGACCCCGGATCAGGAAGCTCAATTTATTGATATTCTAAAAGAATATAAAGAATCTATTAGATGGACTATTATCAATTTGAAAGGCATTAACCCTCCATCTACATGCATCATATTAATTGTGAGACAGATGCCAAACCATATAGGGACATGTAGAGGAGGTTGAATCCAAGCATGCGGAAAGTTGTTAAGAAAAAGATGATGAAGTGGCTAGATACCAGAATCATCTATTCAATATCGGATAGCAAATGGGTGAGTCCCACCCAAATAGTACCAAAGAAATTAGGTATTGCTATCGTAGAAAAATGAAGAAGGTGAACTACTCTCCACTTGCACAACATCGGATTGGTGAGTAAGTATAGATTACAAGAGACTTAATACTGTTACTAGAAAAGATCATTTTCTATTGCCATTCATTGACCAAATCTTACAACGATTAATAGGTCAATGCTTTTTTTGCTTCTTGGATGGTTATTCAGGATATAATCAAGTATTTGTATTCCTAGACGATCTAGAGAAAACTACCTTCACCTGCCCCTATGAAACTTTCACTTTTCGGCATGTCTTATGGACTCTATAATGCACCTGCTATATTTCAACATTGCATGCTATATATCCTCTCTGATATGGTGGATACATTTTTTGAGATTTTTATGGATGATTTTCTATATTTGGTACCACTTTTGGGGACTATCTCCAAAACCTTTCCAAAGTGCTAGAACATTGCATTGAGATAAATCTAGTTTTGAGTTAGGAAAAGAGACATTTTATAGTTCGAGAAGGGATTGTGCTCGGATACATTGTATCTGAGAGGGGGATTGAGGTAGATAAGGCCAAAGTTAAGATAATTTCAAAACTCCCACCACTAACCTCAATCCGACAAATACGATCCTTTTTGGTCATATCGGATTCTATAGATTCTTTATCAAAGATTTCAGTAAAATTTTTAGACCCTTGTGCAACTTGCTTACCAAGAATACTTCATTTATCTTTGATGATAATTATCTCAAAGACCTCCACAAACTTCGTGCTGTCTTGATAACAACACCATTATTATGCCTCCTAATTGGTCCCTTCCTTTTGAAATCATGTGTGATGCATCCGATTTTGTAATAGGTGCAGTCTTAGGACAAAGAGTAAATAAGAAATCACATGTGATCTACTATGCTAGTAAAACTCTTTCTGATATCTAGCTCAATTATACTACCACTGAAAAGAGTTATTAGTGGTAGTGTTCGTCCTAGATAAATTCTGATCATATCTTTTAGAATCCAAGGTTCTAGTATATTCTGATCATACTGTTTTAAGGCATTTGCTTTTCAAGAAAGATACCAAGCCTCGATTAAATAAAAGGATCCTTTTGCTACAAGCATTTGATTTAGAAATTTGAGATAAGAAGGGTTCTAAAAATATGGTAGCAAACCATATCTTTAGAATCTTAGTGGAACACACGCAAGGCATTAATATGGTCAAGGAAAGATTTTCGAAAGAACAACTCTTTGCACTCAATCATCCTCCTTGGTTTGTCCATAAATTGTTAATTTCTTGGCTATAGGATAGATTCCTTCTCATTGGTCAAAGCAGGAGAAGGATCGATTTTTTTTGTAAGTCAAGTACTATTTTGGAAGGAACTTGAGCTGTTCAAGTATTATCTTGACTAAGTGATTCATCATTGTATCTCTGAGAGTGAATTTTATAGTATTCTTACATTCTGTCACTCTCTTGCTTGTGGGGACTCTTTAGTGGAAGGAAACTGCAACAAAAGTATTGCAAGGTGGATTTATTGGCCAACACTCTTTGAAGATGCACACAAATTTGGCCAAAATTGCTTAAGGTGCCAATAAATTGAAAACAAATCTAGAAAAGATATGATGCCACTTACCCCTATCTTAATTGTTGAGATTTTGCGAGATTGACTTCATGGGATCTTGTCTAGCCTTATATGAGTTTGAGTACATTTTGGTGGCTGTAGGATGCTGCGGCCACAAGGACCAATGATCACAAGATTGTGATCAAGTTTATTCAAAGTAATACTTTTAGTCATTTTGGCTTCTCAAGGGTTATCATTAGTGATGGGGATACTCACTTCACGAACTGACACTTTGAAGCACTAATAAGAAAATATTTTATCATGCACAAAGTAGCCACTCCTTACCACTCCCAAACTAGTGGTCTGATAGAAGTGTCCAATAGAAAATTAAGAGCATTCTGGAGAAAATGGTTAGGCCCAACTGGAAAGATTGATCCCTTCGATTTGATGATGCATTATGGGCCTACCGTACTGCATTCAAGATCCATATTGGCATATCTCCTTATCGATTAGTTTTTGGGAAGGCATGTTATTTATCGGTTAAATTAGAACATTGCGCATTCTAGGCTATGAGGACATTCAATTTTGATATGATGAATGCAGGTTCTAATAGGAGGCTTCAATTAAATGAACTAGAAGAGTTACGCAATGATGCTTATGAGAGTTTCCTTATTTACAAGGCTCGAACCAAGGCATTCCATGATAAGTATATTTCAAGAAAATCATTTGAGCCCAATCAAAAATTATGGCTCTTCAACTTTAAGTTATGCCTTTTTTTCGATAAACTTCATTTTCATTGGGATGGACCATTTATTGTCATCCAAGTATTCCCTCATGAAGCGATCAAAATCCAGGATCCCCAAAATGGCAACACTTTTAAAGTCAATGGTCAATGTTTAAAGCCATACGTAAATAGAATTCATAATAAAGGACAAATTGACACCATCAACTTGGTGGATATGATATACGAGACACGTTGAGCTTCAGAAAGTTTGGCTAAAGATTCTAAACTTAGCACTTTTTGGGAGACAATCCAATTTCTTTATCTTACTTTCTTTAAGTTTAAAAGTAATAAATAGACTATGTTACATTTACTTGTAGGGACTTGGATTGAAATTTTGAAGGCACCTGTCAACTCAAGAGCACACTTATCTCAGGTGACATCTCTCCTTATTCTTCCTTTTGTCTATCCCTTTATTTTTTTATTCCATTGAGGATAATATTGTTTAAGTTAAGAAGGGATAAATTAATAAATCATAAATCCTTGAATATGTTCATGATTATAATTGTGATTATGTACCTGATTATGCTTTAGACTTAAGGTTAATCATGTATTTTAAGAAACAATTGATGCACAGTCTAGAGAGTTTTTGAAATATCGAGGGATCAAATATTAAGGAACCCAATAAATGGTAAAGTCTAGGATAAAATTAATTTTGAGCATTCTTAATCCTCCCTATTAGCATCAATGAAAAATCTACTTTTTATGGGTATGAGCAGAAAATATTGATGTATGCAAAAGTTTCTTCATAGAATATAAAAAATAATTTATTTTGAACATTTTCATCAAGTAATCAAGCCTCTTTACCTAAGTAAGTATTGACGTTCACATCAAAAAGTGAGAAATGTGAAGAAACCTTATTGTATAACTAGTTTTAACCTATAGCCTATTTGACTTGAATTAGTAAGCCTGAGGAATATTTTACACCTAATACCCTATAGCTAACTGGTTTGAGAGTCATTAACCTAAAACTCGTTACAAAGATCAGACAAAAAGCTTAAAGGTTAAGGTATTGCACCGACTGCACATGCAAAAAATAAATAAATAAAATGAAGGAACAAAAGTACATGAAGATAATACATCAGCCCATCTTAAAGTAGAGAGTCGGTCATGAAAAAGGCTCTAAAAAAGTTTATGTTCTCTACTTAACCACTCTATTGGATAGTATTAATGCCCCATGACATACTTCGCTAATTTTTAGTTGAATATCATTTGTCTTTAAAATTGTCTGACAAAACACTCATCTCTAAGCAAGAAAGTATATGATACTGACTTTTTTTTACTCGAGGATGAGTAAAGTTCAAACTGGAGGATGTGATTAATACATTAATATGACATAAGAAATATTAAAACCTTTGCTATTTAATCTCTCTATTATTTAGTATTTGATGCTTCTTACTTTCTTTTTCAGAAATTGTTAATCATGAAAATTATTCACAAACCAACCAATAAGGTTCCAATGAATACATGCTATTTGCCTGTCACATACATTTTCATGGTCACCAAGCCTAAGTTAAAGCCCAAGTTAGCCCACCTCTATCGACAAGTTTTCAGCGAATGCAAATGTGCGATCCAGGTCAGAAGAAACAACCGCTGAGCCCAAAGCAAGCACGGCCCACAGGGGCACATGGCACAGAGAGAAACACCCACACAATCTACACACGGTGCATAAAGAGTAGCACACAGTCCATGCATGGCGCATAGGAACAATAGTACGCAATCCACCTGTGCAGCTCATAGTGCGGGCACAGGCGCAGCACAAGCGTGGGTGTGGGTGTGCAAGCATTGTGCCTGTGCGAGCATAGTTTAAACCACCTGGGATGCAACGAGACAAGGGTTTAGTTTTTTTAAAAATAGAGAGAGAAAGAGAGGGTGGCTAGGGTTTTGAGAGAGGACGTGGAGTTTTGTATTGGCCAAAGCTTAAAGAGGAAAGAGAAAGAGGCATGAAGGCTTAGGAGACTTGGGACACCTAAGGTTTTAGGAGGTCTTGAAGGCTATAAAAAGGAATGTGGAGTGGCCCAAGAGAAAAGAAATTTTGTAGAGAGAAATTTTTTAAAGAAATTTTTAGAAAAGAGAGAGAAAGAGAGGGAGGTTGTCAGGTGTTGGAGTTTTGAGAGAGAGTCTTTGGCAGCATAAGGAGATTATGCATCTTCTTCTTTTTCTTCTTCAAGTTCTTCCTCAACAATCAAAGAAGATGAAGCTTTTAACGACGAGCAAGATCCAATCCATGAGCAGCTAAACCCTTCGTCCTTAGAGAAGTAGATGAACTTCTTAAGATTAGATTTATATTTAATTTCTTCAAACTTATTGTGTATTTTCTTTCTTATGCAATCAACTACTTGAACATTGTAAGGCATCTCTCTTTTCAATTAATATCAAATATTTTACAATATGAAAGTTTCTGTCATTTTATTCATGTGTTTAAGTAGTAATTTTTTTTGTTTTGTGATAAACATTCTTGAATAGTTTATGACTACGTAGGAACAAGCGGTGATCTAAAGATATGATTCATGCTCAATGAGATAAACTATGTTGAAAACTAAATCATGATTTATTTTTTGATCATCACTAAGGCTTGTAGTTTTAGTGGATCTTGATTGCTTTAATTAAATACTGATCTATGATTAAGGATGGATTTGAAAATCTTGAGGTATTTCTTCTACTTGATTTTTTAAAATTTATTTCTATCAACTTGTTCTTTTATCTTCTTAAACCCTAAATTCTTATTCCTTTATCTTATTTTTAATTTGAACACAACTCAGCCCATTGATCCCTGAGGATTTGACACCTGATCTCATACTATTCTACATAATAGTTGAGCTAGATTAAACTCTTAACTTTGGTGCTTATGACAACATTAAATTTTGTGAGTTGGAGGAAGAGAGTTAAAAGATAACTAGCTACGATCAAAACAGAAGAATTTTCTAGGTTTCCAATAATTTGTAAGGAGCAGCTTCAAAGGAGTATGATCTAAGTAGGAATTAGGAAGGGTAATTGAGACGAATTTAGGCAAAACAAGTCCATTCCTCAAAGATAAGACACCAGTCAAGTTTAGCAAAGTTAGGTTCCTCCCATCCTACTATAGTAAAATCTTAGTGCTTAAGAGGAAGATCAATTAGCAAAAGATCTTTAATGAGGCAATTGAGGCGAAGAGTAATCCTTCTAGGTTAAGGATTTTTATTCTCTCAAATAATTTTTGGTGGCATTGAAGTCACCACTGACAATCCAGGGGCCTGAAAACATCGATCTGACTTTACAAGCTCATCCCAAAATAAAGGCTTGAGATCATGATCTGTAACACCATAAATAGTAGTGAGGGATCGGGAGGAGTTTAAAAAGGGTCTTGCCAAGAATAGTGATAAAGAAGGTGAGGATTTCTTCCTAACAAGAGTAAGCCTTTCAAAATCTCATCACAAGAGTATCCTCAGAAGAATCGGTGGCATCCAGACTGCACGAAGAATCGATCTTCCTATCAGAAAGGGATTTAAGAACAGTGGGGATTATGGAGTCCAATTTGGCTTTCATCTCCTATTCTTTCTATTTTTTAATAGAGCACAAATTGAGACATGATAAACACATGCTCTAAATCTTTCTACTAGTTATGGCATAAGTCACAACAAACATGATGTTGAGGCAAGATATGTTGGTGAACCAAATATTCTTTAGTTGGAAGTTTGGACCAGAGCAGTTTCCAACAAAAAACTACAACATTCATAGGAATGGGAAGTTGCCAAATCTAATAAAATTGAGGCCAAGATGAGGAAGGGGACAAGACTATTAAAACATCATATAAAGATACTTTGCACACCCCAGTAGTGCTCCAACATGGCGTATCAGGACCTGACCTAGCAGAGATAGAAATATTGGATATGACGGACATCATTTCAGCTGGAAACACAGTCTAAAGGGTAGCAATATTCTATGAGCGAGCTTGTGTGATAAAAGCAGATAGCTTGACCTGGAAACATCAGCTTGAACATTGAAACAAATAAGCCATGCTGCTAAGGGAATAGAACATATCCATAGGTTAGGCATAAAACTAATCGAAGAACTATTTGATATAGCCCATTAAAAGGTAACTCTTGATCATAGACTCACCCAAGAACTCAAACATAAGACAGTAAGAGTAGGGGCCACCAGTTGTAGTGGAAATTTAGAAAAAAAATTAATTGGAGACTGAAATTATAGTACTTGAGAAAAGTGATTATAGAGAATTATCCAAGGCGTATCATCATTGTCTCCACCAACCCAAAGGATCCAGCATGTACATATCTCAGCCATAAGATGAGCCATAGAATTTAGCCCACAGCAATAAGAAACTAGACATATGGTTAAGGCCTATTCTTTGCGGATAAATATCATGAAAAAATTGATCAACTTTTTTTTGATCAATTTATCCATGTTCTCATACTTTTAAGATGGATAAGTTACTTTCATGGATAGCATTTACTGATGAAATGGAAAAAAATCTTATCCACCTAAGGACTGAATCATTTTTTATTAGCTAGTAAACTAGATATTTAATTTTATTCCTAAAATGCCCCATTCTCATTTTCAATATCTCCATCATTCAATACCCAATAACTCAAGTATCCACTTTTTTCAAATATAAAAAGTATAAAAGATATTATGAGAAATATGGATAAATTTTAGCCACTTATCCAGGAAAGTAGTAATGCAAACGAACATGGTTAATAGATTTCAAAGCCACTTTTTTATGCACAAAAATATGAATAATATTTTCTATCTAAATATTATCTGAAAATATTTATCTAAAAAATATAGATTCCTATGTAGATTTTTATCAAAGAATGGATCCTAAACTTAGCAAGAATTGACCAATCTACAGTAAGATGAAGAGCTTTAACAAAGACACGCTCATGAAATCCATGCTTGTGAAGATAGATGCATGCATTACTCTTATTCCAAATGGACCAGCAGATAGTTGCCAATAAGTAAATAACAATCGATAACAAAGAATCATGAAAGTATATCTTGATCCAATAGGAGAAGAGCTCAGCCTAGTTATTAGGGGAAGGCAAATCTAGAACTTGGTTCAGATAATATCTGAAACGGAAGTAGCAAAGGGGCAGCTAAGTAAAGATGGTCTTCGATTTCAACCAAAATTAAGTGGCAGTCCCATTTCTAATAAGGAACCTGCATCCATTCCAAAATGGGGGAAGGAGGTAACAATGTCCTTCCACAATCTAGAACCCAATTTCTCAAGCCTCCAACATGGAGAGAACTTAAACCTTTTAAAGTTAAACATTTAACCTATTTCTTAGGTTTGAATCACTTAATAAATATCTCCAACCCCACTTAGCAAGAAGAGAGTTGCTGAAGAGCTTGAGATCCTTAACCCAATGGCGCCCCTCATCTTTCAAAAACAACCTTTTTCAAGTTGACTTTACAAACACTACTAGAAGTCATGTTCACACCAATCTAAACAAAAGTTTGATGAATGTTGTAAATTTGATTGCAAACCCAAGAGGGCAATTTGTACAATGAGAGAAAATAAGTTGAGATTGAAGAAAGAATAGAGTTCACAAGAGTTAACCTACCCCAAAGAATAACAACTTCCCTTTTCAAGAAGCCAGTTGAGCCTCAAAAGATTGGATTAGTAGAAATCAATCAGAATTCTACTGCTTTTCCACTTTCAAAAGAAGCCCAAGAAACTTAATAGGCAACGAGGAAGTCTTGCAATTCAACTGGGAACTAAAGACCACCTCTAAGAACTAATGGGACCAATTGATGCCATCAGACTTTATGAATAATTAATGAGAGGCCTGAAAGTAGCTCAAATGGATAAAGAATTAATTTAGGATAGCAAAGGAACTTTTGTCATCTTGGGCTTTAAGGTATTGTTAGCATATTGAAGAATCTCTCTCCCTTCGATACCATTAAAGATATTTGCCATTTTCATGTTGGCAATGAGCTTCGAAAAAGGATCAACTACTAAGGAGAAGAGGCAAGGGGACAAAGAATCTCCTTGCCAGTCTCTTTTTAATAGATAAATCAGGCACCTTGTTCACCATTGAAATAAACTGCTACCTTGGAAGAGAAAAGAACAATTTTTAATCCGATTGCACCATTTTCGGGGAAAACCACTATGAAGAAGGAGATCCATTAGATAGTTCCAATTCAAATCATCAAAAGCCTTTGAGCAGTCTAGTTTGCATAAAACACCCAAGAATTTCATTCTTTTGCAATGGTGGATAATTTCATGAGCATAGAAAGCATTGTCAAGAATAGATCTCCCTTTGGTAAAGATAGTTTGAGTAGGATCAATAAGCAAATTCATGAGAGGTAGTAGACACCTTGCAAGAACTTTAGAGATAATTTTAATACAAGTGCATATCAAACTAATGGTTCTGAAATCAGAGGGAGAAGAGGCTGCATTTTTAGGTATGAGATAGAAATATGTATAATTTAATCAAGAAAAATCTACATTGCTATTGTATAGCCGATGAAATAGAGAGACGATATCAAAAGTTATAAGGTCCTAGAATTTTTGAAAGAAAATTATTGAAATCCATCTAAGCCTCAACTCTTATCATAGGGAAAACTGAAGACAGCATCTTTAATTTCATCTAGAGAAAATGGTGCATCGAGATCTTTCAACGAAGAGAGGCTGAAGTTGAGAATTATATCCCAAAGTCAATCATCAGTCTGTTGACAGTTGTACTTATCATTATAATTGTATATGATTTATTAAATTAATAATATTATTAATTTTTCATCACTGTGTACATCTCATTTTGAACTCCTGTTATGTGATAAAGTCTTTAGGACTATTTGATTCGATATAAGAGGATAAATTGTTTAGTCTTTAAATGAGTTTGCGACCAAATGATATGCTATTACTAGGATGATAGACATATCAAGTGTAGATCATTGTGTGCCATATAGATTAGTTGTCCTCTTAACCAAGAAGTATGGAGACGCTGGTATGGCATGCAGGTAAAATATAGGAGTATATTTCACTGAACGTGACCAACTCCGGAGCACTCTGTTGTCAAGAGTCACTCCGAAGGGATATAGGTATAAGTGTCCCTCCGACCTGAGATCACTACGGTGACTTGCAAGCAACTCACTATGCTTTGGTGCCGGACCATCTGAATTTTTTAATTCAACGATGAAAGATTTTTGGA
>KE505249.1:378692-390275 GCA_000441515.1 Elaeis oleifera
AGGGTCAAAAATACTTCTTTGCGATGTGAGGATTGGGTGGATTTTCTTCCTCCTTGGCGTGAACAAAAGAGGAGACCGTTCTCCTCTTGGGTGAGAGACCTAGAACTGTTTTAGGTTTTGGGTGAGAAAAAATCAAAGAGAAGAGAGTCTTCATCTAAATTTCTCTACCATCCAGTATCTTTCTCTGATCCATCTTCGACATTGAAAATGTTTGAGGTGATCGAAGAAGGAGATCAAGTCAGATCTACCATCAAAAGCCGACTGCGTAAGCTAGCACTCCTGCGGAGGGCTGATCGGTCCGAGAGGCTTCGTGTGCACCATCCGTAGAGGCCGGATGCTTGTGCAGCTGCTCAGCATCAGTGAGAGCTTCATACCATACTTACTAGCAGCGGAGATCATCAACCACAAAAAGATGATGAGTTCTGAACTCTACCGATATAATCTAAAGGTTAGATCAAATTCAGGACATCGATGTGATTGATGCAGTTTTCTATTTTATTTCAAATTTATATGTAAATTTTCATGTCATAGATCCTTAATGGTAGTTTAGATCTGATCTAAGACATGATTAGAAGATTAAAATATTTAATCTTTTATTATTCTGCTGTAAATTTTAAAAATGCATGCTTTGAACTGCCCATTTTTCTTCAGCTGAATGGTATAAGGATCTCCAATCCAACTTCACCACAAGCTTCTAATGATTAACAATATTTTTAAAATAACTGGTGAGGGTCTCAAGGATTGTCTAGTGCTCAATAAATTGGTGGCCCTTCCAAGAAATGTGGGAGATCCAATTCTTCTTTTTGTGGAAGTCTACAATTCGATGGAAATAAGAAGTATTTCCATCATCCTCTTTGATCCATTTGGCCTTAGCCCTTTGTTTCTAATAGATCTCCTCACTTTTATAAAGATCAAATAACTCCACCTTCCAAGAGGACCTAGATTCCCTCTCATAGGAAGTAAGATTTTTCATTTCTTCTTTGTGGTCAAGAGTTTGAATTTTCTCCAGAAAGGTCATTTTCCATTGGGATGAAGACCTCAAGAAATTAAGACTCCAACCCTGGAGAAACTCTTTGGTTTATGAAGCTTTAGCACCAAATTTTTTGCCACTTCTCCAGACAAACTACCCTCCAGGCTGAGGCAATGAGAGGAGGAAGAAAGTCAAAGAGTCAAAAGACAAGCAGCTATGATCAAAATGGAAGAATTTTCTTGGTTTCTAATAATTTGCAAGGAGTAGCTTCAAAGGAGTATAATCTGAGTAGGAATTAGGAAGGGTAAGTTAAGAAGAATCTAGAAAAAATAAGTCTCAGGAGATAAAAAAACTAGTCAAGTTTAGCAAAGATAGGTTTCTCCCTCCTATTACTCTAGATAAAATCTTGGCCCTTAAGAGGAAGATCAATTAGTAGAAGATCTCAAATGAGGCGACTGAAGTCGAGAGAAACCTTACTAGGTGGAGGATTTTCGATTCTCTCGGATGGTTTTTTGGTGGCATTGAAGTCACTACTGACAATTCAAGGGCCCAGGAAACATCAATTTGACTTTACGAAACTCATCCCAAAACAAAGGCTTGTGATTATGATACATAACGGCTTAAATAGTGGTAAGAGACTAAGAGTTAAAAAAAGGGTCTCGCAAGAAATAGTGATAGAGAATGTGAGGATTTTCTTCCTAACAAGAGTAAGCCTTTCAGAATCCCATCCCATAAGAATATCCCCAGAAGAATCGGCAGCATTCAGGCTGCACCAAGAACCAATTTTTCCACCAGAAAGGGACTTAAGAATAGTGGGGTTCACAGAGTCCAATTTGGCTTTCATTTCCTATTCTTTTATTTCTAGTAGAACATAAATTGAGACATGATAAACACATACTCTAAATCTTCCTACTGGTCATGGCATAAGTCCCAACAAACGTGATGTTGAGGCAAGGTATGTTGGGGAACCAAATATTCTTTAGTTGGATGTTTGGATCAAAATGGTTTCCAACAAAAACTTTAACATTCATAGGAATAGAAAGTCGCCAAATCTAATGAAACAAAGGCCAAGATGAGGAAGAGGAAGGGGAGAAGACAGTTGAAACATCATGCAAAGATACCTTGCATGCCCCAGTAGTGCTCCAACATGGCATATCAGGACTTGACCTAGCAGACATGGAAATATTGGATATGGCAGCAATATTCCATGAGCGAGCTTGTGTGATAAAAGCAGATAGCTTGACCCTTAAACATCAGCTTGAACATTGAAATAAGTAGGCCATGCTGCCAAGGGAATAGAAGATAACCATAAGTCAAGCATAAAATTAACTGGTATGTAATGGCAGCAGTAGGAGTGGTGACTTTATGCTAAATGGAAGAAGAAAATCTATGTCATCATCTATCCCTCTCTATTGTTTATCATGCATTTATGTACCCACGAGTGTTCTTAACAAGTTAGACAAAGAGAATCAAGCTTTTTATGGCGACATACTGTTGATCAAAAGGAACTTCATCTGATAGCATAGAAAAATGTGTGTGTGGTGAGGAATCAAGGACGATTAAGAATCTCTTCTCTTCAAACAAGGAGGAAAGCATTTTATGTAAGCTAGCTGTCCACATTATAATCAATCTCAAATCCTTGTGGGCCAAGTTAGTCTCAGCCAAGTATCATTTCAATAGATCCTGGTATCCTATGCCAAACCATGGTAGTGCTCTATTATTTGGAGGAAATATACAACTATGGCCAATCATACAACACTAGTTTGTTTGGCTGATAGGGAATGGACAATCAGCTGATGCTCTTCTTTTTTTTTGAGTAACCAGGAGGAAAGGATAATTCCCCGGAATATATTAGATACATAATGTGGTATTTACAACGATTGAATGTACAGTATATGGAAGAGTTGGTAGTGAGGTATCAATAGGGTAAACAGTGTTTGTAAGAGTCAGGGTTACATATACATATACAATAGCTTAATTATTAGTGCAATAATCAAAGGATCGGCTGCGAATCTAGTAGCAGAGTATGTATCTTCCTTCTGCAACATCTGAAAGCATCAATATATAATATTGAGTTGTTGTTCATACTGCAATCACATAATTTACTGCTCGCTATCAATCAGCCGATGCTCTTCAAGACCCTTGGATGTCAAATGTTCCTATTATGGCATGGCCAGCTTCCGTCAATATTGATTCCCACATTGCTGACTTACAAGTCAGTGATCTGACATCTTTTTCTCAAGACTAGAACATGGACTTGATAATTAAGTTTCAACTATGATGATGAACCAGATATGCAGACTGCCTATTGCACGTGAGGACTAGTCTGATCAGTTAACCTAGGGGCAAAATCGAATCAATCACACCACTCTCAAAGACATATACCCTTTAGTTAAACAATCATAGTTGCCTTTGTACCCTCCACCGAAATGGGTTTGGAACTTGAATGCACCCATGAGGGTCAATTTTTTTTTCAACGGAGAGTGTTTTTGACTCGAACTCTCAAGCTTTTTATTATCTAGAAAGGAAATCATTGATGCAGTGCATTCACCATGTGATTTATGCCCATATATGTTCGAGGATAGCAACCATGTGGTGTTTGAATATTCCTTTGCTTCATGTTGTTGGCAACAATTGAAGTGTGCTTTGGCAATTGACTTAGTACTCAACTATTTGCCGAGCATGGTGGGTGTCAATATGAGAATTTTTTTGATTATGGATTGTCATTAATTATTTATTTATTTATTAAAATGAGCTGATTATATGATCCGGATTAATGGACATGCATGTAAGCCCATTGTTGTCGGTGATCCATATGTTTTGAGCTATGTGGGCCTTTTGTTGGATGGTGTGATTGGAGTGGTACAGTGTTGACCTAAATCTAACTTAAGCCTATGATGGAGGGCCTGTTAGAGTTTGTTTCAGATTTAGCTAGATCTCCTCTCCACTTCCTATAAATACCATAAGACTAGTTCTCAGGCTTGTCCCATCGAATAGCCGTCTGTTGAGAGGAAGCTGGAGAGAAGAATTTAGCCTTCGGTGTTCGTATGAGCATCCGTGATTGATCGGGCTTTGAAAATTAATGACAAACACAGGTACGCATCTATGATTTTGTATTCTAATCTTCTGCATATGATTTTGGAGAAATCCTTATAATTGGTATCAAAGCATAGATTTTGTAGAAGATTAGAATCAAAAAAAATTGTTAAAAGAAGGGGACGGATCTCCTTAGACCGTGCCCTCTCCTCTCGTTCTTATTATCAGTCGGACCTCTTTTTGGCCAGATCAAGGTCCGACGACCACCTCGTGAGCCGACGTTAAGGGGGATGATGGTTTATGATCGGATTTAAGGATCGGATCAAACAAATATAAAAACCCTAGAAGAGCAGGGATGGATCTTCCTGTGCCCTTCTTCTTCTTCTTCATTTCTTCTCACCGACCGGATCTCTCTTCAATGGGATCCTGCTCCGACGGCGATCGGGAACAGCTGGCGGTGTCGGGCAAGTGTTTGCAATCAAGATCCCAAATAAATAAATAAAGAAAAAAAGGTGGGCGGTCCTTCCCTATCATCGCCCACCTTTCTCGTTGGCGCTGCCTGAGGCAATTGGCACGTTGACCCCTCCTTCCTTTCCATGCACAGTCGTCCGGGATGCCACCACCTATGGTAACCGACGGTGAACTTGGTGGCATCAGGCTTCAAGGGGATTTAAACAAAAAAAAGGGGAGGGGGGGAGAATTAGGGCCACCGGATCTCTGTTGGCCAGCAATTTCCCCTTAAGTGGTGATGGCCTCAGATTGGCCTATTTATGGCGGTCGTCGGTCAGACTTGGGGGTGGAAGAGGCACCGGCTTGGCCCTCCTTCAGCCACCCAATCATGAGGAACAAAACCCCCTTTCTTAATGGGTTTCGAATTTTGGGTTTAACCCAAAATCTGAACTCGATTTACTGATATTATGTTTTATGGCACTTTTACAGTTTAGTCTCTATTATAGAATTTATTGTATAAATTTTTTTGTATTACTATTTAGCCCCTCCTGAAGCTTTTAATTTTAAAATAGTACTTCAAAACTTCAGTTTAATCCTTAACAAGGTTAATTTTTGATGATAGTCCTTAGAAATTAATTTTTTTGATATTTTTTTAATTATATGATGTAATATGCTATTTTTTGAAATATTTTCTGAGGCATAATAGTTTAGAAAATTATTGTGGCATGTGATAGACCGTCTAGTACTATGTACTTTCCTGATTTTATGTATATTTTATATACTTTCAATTTTTTTTAGGAAGTTAAATAGGTTAAAACCTAAATTACTTATTTGAGCTATACAAATTTATTACTGTGACTTTGAAATGTAATATTATATGTAATATGATCAGTGAGGTACATATTGTTCTGTATCCCATTCTGGACTTGACCATTTATAGGCATACATGTGGTTAATGTATGCCAAATTATATTTATTTGGGCATTTATTTTCTATATGGATAATTTTATGGATTGGCATAAATATTTATCATCAAAGTGGTTTATTTATGTCAGTTCATAGAATTTTTCATCATGAGAGAGATATTTTTAAGTTATGGCATACAATCACTTACCCAAATGGGGCTATTGTATGTTTTAACTAAAAATTACATGGAGCACTGTGTTGTGAGGGTGCTCTAATTTTTGGGATCTATCTGCTCAAAGGAGATAGGCTTCTGAATCCTAGGATATTCTTCTTATGGCTTTATGTGAAGAGCACCCATATTGTATATTTGGCCAAAGGAGAATTTGTGATATTATGTTTGGGCTCTTGTTTATTGCTTATATTATTTATTCATGTGCCCATTGACTAATATTTTGCATTCTTCCTATTTGATTGTACAGTCTCATTCAGTGTGAAGAATAATAATGTTATCGTTGAGGTTTTGATTGGGTCAAATTATAAGAGGTGGAAGCAAGATATAGAATTTGCTCTTGGGATTGCTGATATTGACCTGACGTTATGTGAGAATAAACCTAATGATCTCAATGATCAAAGTATATCTGAACAAAAAATTATTTGTCAAATGGGAAAAATCTAACAGACTTAGCTTGATAGCTATTAAGAGGTGTATTTTTTAGCATCTTCTGAGTGACCTACCGAGACTAGTAATGCTAAAGAGTTGTTTGATGTCATAGGACAGAGATACCTTATGTCTGAAAATACTGAGTCTGGATGCCTAATGAGAGAACTGACGATCATAAGTTATGATAATGTTGGGGTGTGAGGGAATATATTCTGAAAATGGTTTATCTCCAAACCAAGCTTAAGGGTCTCAAAATTAATCTGTCTGATTCTTTTCTTGTATCTCATGCTTTGAATTCATTACCCGCTAAGTTCTCTCAAATCAAAACTGCTTATAATACTCTGAATAAAACTTGGAGTGTTAATGATTTGTTCACCAAATATGTTGCCAAGGAAGAAAAATTTAAGAAAGAAAAGAGTGAGAGTGCCCTTCTTTCCATCCAATCCAAACTCCATTCTGGCAAAGATTCTGTAAATCAAAAAAAGCATAAACCTGCTATTTCTAAACAGTCTCAAGGTGCAAAAGGACATGGTAACAATCCCGATCAAAATCATTCTATAGGAGGCCCCAAAACTGTCATAGGAAAAAATGTCAAGTGTTTTCACTATAAGAAGAAAGGCCATATAAGGAGTCAGTGCTATAAGTTCAAGTCTTGGATAGAAAAGAAAGAAAAACAAGAAGATAAGCCCCAACCTTATTTATTATGAGTTAAATATAGTTAATGTCCCTGTTGATTCCTGATGGATTGATAGTGGTGCCACAATTGATGTTGTAATTTCTTTGTAAGGGTTCATAAGCAAATGAAAATCAAGTCTGAAGGAGGTTGATTGAAAGTAAGAAATGATCTTGAGGTTGAAGTTAAATATATAGGAGTTGTCAAGTTGTCTTTAGAGTCTGATTTTGAGATATTTTTTAAAAACACCTTTTATGTACCTTTTTTTAGAAAAAATTTGATTTTTGTTTCCTCTTTAGATAGGCTTGGATTTGATTTTAATTTCATAATGAAAAATTTAATTTGATGTTTAACACTCAGATTGTTGGTTATGATATTTTGAAAATGATGGATTATATAGATTATGTTTAGCTTGTGATAATTCCTATATTTTTTTAAATATTGAGAATGTAGTTGTAAAGTATTTTAGAATCAAAGATAGATCCTCTATGTTGTGGTACAAGCACTTAGGACATATATCTAAGAAAAGAATTGACAAATTGATAAAGGATGACATTCTACTCGTCTTAGATTTTGGAGACATAGAGACTTGCATTGATTGTATTAGAGGTAAACTAACTAAGACTAAAAAGAAAGGGCAATTCGTAGTTCAAGTCTTTTGAAAATAATACACACTGACATTGGTGGACCATATTCCTCTATAATCTGTGGTAATAAATACTTCATAACATTTATTGATGATTTTTTTTATATGGTTATCTTTATTTAATTAAAAAAAATCAAATACTCTTGAAAATTTTAAAATTTTAAAATTAAAGTTGAAAAATAATTGAGAAAGATCATCAAGATTGTGAGATCTGATCATGGGGGTGAGTATTATGGCAAATATGATATAGCAGGACAGCATATGAGTCCGTTTGCTAAGTATTCACAGGACTGTGGAACTGTTGCCCAATACACCATAATCGATAATCCTGAGCAGAATGGTGTAGCCGAGAAGTATAATCGCATCCTTAAAGATATAATGAGGAGCATGATGAGTAGATCTAACTTGCCAGAATATCTGTGGGATGATGTTCTTAAAACTGTCTTATACAAACTTAATAGAGTTTCTAGTAAATCTGTGCCTAAAATACCTTTCAAACTTTGGACTAGTAGAAAATCTAGCTTAAATCATTTTTGGATTTAGGGTTATCCTACAGAAGTAAGAATATATAATTCGATAGAGAAAAAGACTAACTCCAGAACCAATCGTTGTTATTTCATTGGATATCTAAAACATGCTAAAGGATATAGGTTTTATAGTCCTGGAAGAGGTAATAGAATTATAGAGTCACAGACTGCAAAATTTTTAAAACTTGATTTGGCTGATGTTGAATCTTCCCAAACTGTTGATATTGATAGAAGTCAGGTTGAGACTGTCTCTATTCTTAAGTCTGCATCAGATGAAAATATTATTCCTACACCTATTAATAGAGTGGATATTCAAGCCCCTGATCCTCCTGTTCTTATTAAAAATCTTCAACTAGTTCAACCTATTGAGGAGGTGCCATTAAGAAGATCTATTAGACAGAGAAGATCAGCTATTTCTGATGATTTCTTTATCTATCTTGGGGAAAGTGACTATAACATTGGATATGTGGTTGATCCAGTAACATATCATGCTGCTATGAGCTATCCTCAATCTAATTTATGGAAAGATACTATGAAAGAGAAAATGCAGCCTATGGCCAACAAGAAAGTATAGAAGCTTGTTGAGCCTCCTGATAATTGTAAATCTATTGGGTGTAAGTGGGCGTACGAGACTAAGAAAGATTCTAAAGAAAGAATTGAGCGTTTCAAGACCAAATTGGTTGTTAAAGGCTTTACTCAAAGAAAAAAATTGACTACACTAAAACTTTCTCTTCAGTATCCTCAAAGGATTCCTTCAGAATCATCACGACTTTAATAGCCCACTATGACTTGGAGCTTTATCAGACGGATGTTAAAACTACTTTCCTAAATGATAATCTCAGTGAGGAAGTGTATATGAAACAGCCTGAGGGTTTTCAGAAAAGTGGGAGAGAGTATTTAATCTATAAATTGAAGAAGTCCATCTACGGCTTAAAACAACATCTCGACAATAGTATTTGAAATTTAATGAGGTGGTAACCTCTCTTGGCTTTGAGAAAACAAAGTTGATCAGTGCATCTATCTCAAAATCAGTGGGAACAAGTTTATCTTTCTTATTTTATATATTGATGACATCTTGCTTGCCAGTAGTGATTTTGGTTTGCTTAGTGAGACTAAACAAATACTATCTAAGACTTTTGATATAAAAGACCTTGAAGAGGCATCTTTTGTCCTAAATATTCAAATTCATAGAGATAAATCACGTCATCTATTGGGTTTGTCACAAAAGGCATACATTAACAGGGTTCTTAAAAGATTTAATATGCAAAATTGCAAACCATGTGATACACTTATTACCAAGGGTGACAAGTTTAGTAAAAATCAGTGCCCCAAGAATGAGCTTGAGAAAGATCAGATAAAGAATATACCTTATGCCAGTGCTAGATGTATGCTCAGATTTGCACCAGACTTAATGCTGCCTTCATAATGGGAGTTCTTGATAGATATCTGTCAAACCCAGGCTTCCAACATTGGGTTGCTACAAAGAGATGATGAGGTATTTACAGAAAATCAAGGACTACATGCTTGTGTATAAAGATTTGATAACATAGATTTGGTGGGTTATTCAAATTCAGATCTTGCTGAGTATTCTGATGATTTTAAATCAATTTCAGGATATATTTTATATTGACTGGAGGTACAGTATCCTGAAGAAGTGTTAAACAGACTCTAACTGTTTCTTTCACTATGCAAGCTGAATTTACTACCTGCTATGGGCTGCTACTCAAGCTATTTGGCTGAAAAATCTTATTGCAGGGATTCAGATTATTCATTCTATAATCAGACCACTGACAATTTATTGTGATAAATAGAGTTGTTGTATTCTTTATAAAGAATAATAAATCTTTTAGTAGATCTAAATATTTAGAGCTGAAGTACCTGACAGTAAAAGATCTTGTGAAGAAAGGGGACATAACTATTGAGCACATAGATACAGAATCAATGTTGGCTGATCCTCTGACCAAAGGTTTGAGGAACATATGCTTTATAAGGCATGTTGAAAATATGGGCATATTGAGTTCTTTTGATGTCCTTGATTAGTGAAAGTGACTTTGTATATATGTTTATTGATGTTTTATTGCTATGGATATTTTTCATCTCATACTCTTATGATGAATATTGATATACATTGTTGACATGATAAATTGATGGTATATTTATATTAATTCTTTTAATTATGTGTACATATTTGTTTTAGTACACTTGGAGATATTTGTTTATGTACCTGTTATATGAAATGTGAGACCAAGTGTCAAGTCTCAGATATGTTGTGCTGTCTCATCATTAACATTATATTGAGTATGTGAGACAAAATAGCTTGTTGTTGAAGTCATTAAAATTTCTCTTGCTTACCATATATCTAAGTATATTGAAGAGAAATTGGAGGACTGATAATGAAAATAGCATGTGTTTGGATTACTTTTAGATGTCATTTCTTGCTACACTACCACACCAAGATCCATGTCGATAGTGTTAGTAATGTTTGTAACCATGGATAGATTTTGTGTCAAATAAGGGATGCAATGACTCCCATGATTCAACATGATTGACACTATTGGACCGAGTCAATTTCAAGATACCATCCATGGATCATATGTTTTCAAAATCGTGGTCACGTACTGTCTTTCTATTGTTCAGCCCGAGAGTCATTTCAAATAAATATTTTAAATTTAAATTATAATTAATATTGTCCAAGTGAGAGAATGTGAGAATTTTTTTGATTATGGGCTATCATTAATTATTTATTTATTTTATTAAAATAGACTGATTATATGATCCGGATTGATCGACATGCATGTAAGCCCGTTGTTATCAGTGATCCATATGTTTTGGGCTATGGAGGCCTTATATTGGATGGTGCGGTTGGGTGGTACAATGTAGGCCTAAATCTAACTTAAGCCCGTGATAGGAGGGCCTGTTAGAGTTTATTTCAGATTTGGCTAGGACCCCTCTCCACTTCCTATAAATATCACGAGACTAGTTCTCAGGCTTGTCCCATCGAATAGCCGCCTATTGAGAGGAAGCTAGGAAGATGGATTTGACCTTCGGTGTTCGTGTGAGCATCTGTGATTGATTGGGCTTTGAAAATCAATGGTGAATATAGGTACATATCTATGATTTTATGTTCTAATCTTCTGCATATGATCTTGAAAAAATCCCTACAGTCAAATCTGCTGCTAGGGTAGAGGAAGAGTACCAACCTATGCTGGCATTAGTTGCTTAGTTGATGTAGAAATCTCAAAATAGAAGGATTTTTGAAACATTGAAGCTGCTCATATATTAAGAAGAGCTTCTGTCCACCTTATTCATAATGATACAACAGATCACATAGTCTCTCTTAAGCTCCCGTCCAAGAACCAGGGTAGGTGTAAGCTGCTCATCGGCAGCACTTTAGACCTCTCTGTGTCTCTTGACTACCTCCTCTGTAATAACTCAGGATTTCAATAAAAAAACTAACTGAAAAGTATTATTTGAGTTCTTTGGTCTTGCATAAATATTCTAAATCTTCTTATCAAATAATCGATGTGATTAAATACATACCTGTTAGGATTTGATACCTCGAGATTCAGCCACATTGAGCCCACAGCGAGGTTCACGGTGAAAACGGAGTCCAACGAGACCAAGATCACCTGAAACGGAGCTCGGATGGAGGAGATACGAGCTTCCGAAGTCGGCACGAGACTCGAGGGGCGGAGGGCCGCCGACGGCCGGCGG
>KE505250.1:20047-42556 GCA_000441515.1 Elaeis oleifera
ATATATATATATATAACAGTGCGGAGAACAAATGAGCAGTGGCTCCTGAATCCAAAGCAAGGTATGAAGTGGTAGGAAATTCAACCTTGCAGGTGCGCGTGCGCGCGCGCGCACATATATATATATATATAACAGTGCGGGAGAACAAAATGAGCAGTGGCTCCTGAATCCAAAGCAAGGTATGAAGTGGTAGGAAATTTAACCTTGCAGGAAAAGCTAAATAATACCACCACATATAAAATCATGACCACCATAGTAAGATCTAGATGAATTCCTAGGTTGATTCTATCCAAACTATGGAGACTACCAGCAAAAATATCACTTAAAATAGCAGAGAAATGAGATAGGATTGTGAAAATACCCAGTCAACATCCAACTAGCCAGCCTTCTTGGGGTTTCATTGTACCAAAATGCCAGACTGCAGTACAGCAGAACCCTGAACAAATAGGATTTCTAACATGAAACTATGGGCAAGCATTAAATATTAGAATGTTACCAAACTAGTTTGGGATGCATGATTAAAGATCTACATATATACGAGTGCGACCGATGGCGAACACTCACTTCCAACTTGCAAAATGGACCAATTGAACAATCTGCAACCTTTCCCTTCTTGAAACCTCCAAAAACAAGAGCACAGCATAGGCAATTGAAATGGTCATCCAGATTGGATCCAGCAGAATTACACAATTCTGCAACTTTTTCTGAAGCAAACCGGAAATCATTCTTGCTGCCTTTTTAATGTGAACCCAAGCTGATAATCTAAGGTCAACTGAAAGGTCATAAATCAAAATTATACTTGTGAAAGACCCCCAACCCCAATTAGCCTATGTTTCAGTCAACATTTGTAAACAGAAAAATCTCTGGCACAGATGCAGGATCTAGTTCCCAATAGCCACGTAGCTTGCCACCTCTTTCATCTCTCAGTCGGAATGCAGGTATTCGGTGAGAGAATCTCAGAAACTCATCTTCCGGAATCTCCATCATGGCCATAACATTTCCTTTCTTTCAGGCCTGAATACAGCTCTATAACCATTCACCTTAGTTAAAAGCGAAACTTTAACACCTGAACCACAATGCTCACAAATCTCCACCAAATCAAACTCACAACTTTCTAAATCTGTGAGGGTCCATCCTGCACGCCACTTCTTGTATACAGCCCAAATCTCACCAATGCTAGGGACAATAACATAATGGTTTTTTCTACCAGTTGGTCTGGCCTCTACAAGATGTGAAAATGTATCCGTGGTATCAAATGTAATGCTCCCGGAAGCAACTTTAAACGTTCCACATCCAATTGGCAGCTCCTCTTCCAACCATCGTTTCTCCTCCTCTCCTGAAGGACAAGCCTCAAGCCATATCATGTGCACTCTAAAATCCTCCAATTCAACCTTCCTGATCCAACCATAGTATTTGGGATATTTGTCAATATCACTGTACAATGCCCATATCTGGCCATGTTGAAAGTTTTCAATAGCCTTGTCTTCTTCAAAGTTATGGAACTCTGATTCAGGATATTCGTAGGTAATCGGGCTTTGAGATGACGATGTAGAGGGATCATGACATTCAGCATCACTGTTAGCATTGGTATTCTGAGGATCTACTTATTTTTATCAATCTCTACTCTGGATGCCTTTGTTTCATTTATATGATTTGGACCAGTTGCTGCCATATGCTGACTTGTACTTGCATGATATTTCTCCTCACAAACTCCATTTGTTTCATGAGAAGAAAAGTTCCAACGTTTCATATTCTCAGTCTCCCCAATTTTAACAGTTCCAAGCTTCTCTTCATCAACTGCAGTCTTCGGATATGAACCATTATGCTCATTATCCAACTTTTCAACTCCAACCGTTAAGCTGTCAAGACTGACGGAATGAAAATCTCTTCAAAGTTGTTAGGAAGGATGCCGAATCAAGTTCAAAACAATCTTTTGGAATGCCTTCCCTTCAGCTCCAGTCATCCTATAAGAAGGAACACTGTGAGAAAATCTAAGTATTTCATTGGTGGTATGACACATGAGGCTGTTATTTCGCCTTTAGCTCGGATAAACAAGCTCACAAAACCCTTTATCTTGACCAATGGAACAACACTAATGCCAGTGCCTGCTATGAAATCTGAAACAACTTCTACAATTTCATATTCATAGAGCCTGTGACTGTCTGGATCAGAGCTCCATCCAATATCCCAGTCCTTGTAAAGGGCCCAAACCTCACCCTTCCTAGGATATATGTCATATGAGTTTCTCTTTCTGCCTTTTTCCCAAGAATAACATGAGAGAACATCAGGCGGTCTTCGGTGACTTCTGATTTCCCTAGTCTGAAGTTCCCACAAGCAACGGGCAATTCCTCATCAGACCATGCCATTTCAGCTTTATTTGTGGGTTCATGTTCTAGCCAAGTAAAGCGCAGTTTGAAGGTTGGGGTATATACGTGCCTAATCCGAGCATAGAATCTAGGCATCCCATCCAGATTATCGTAGACTGCCCAGATCTGATCAGCTACAAATTGAATTGGACTCCTTAGCTTCTCGAAGTCACAAAACTCTGGATCAGGGTATGAAAAGGATCCAACATTAGGTGAAGCCTTGGAGCTTGAATCAACACTAGAATCAATTCCAGCTTGAGATATTTCCTCTTTCTCAGTGGTTCCTTGTTTGCTTTCATGCACTTTAACTTCAGTCACTTCTCCACTTCCATTTGGCAATTTCTCATCACACATGGTGCCTCTTTTCTGCTTGCTATCCATTTTGTCTTCAGAAATATTGTTCTCACTCATTCCCACATCAACTCCATTGGCATCACCATCTGAAAAGTCTTTAACATTCCGATCAGCATTATATGATGACCCACCTTTCTCAACCTTTTATGACTAGGAGGATTCATGAAATCATCATCATCATTGAAACTTTCCTCTTCATTATAACTGACATTTTGCTTCTGCCTGTTTGATCTTCGCAGGCAATGGCTGGCACTTGCCCCAGCACCCTGCTTTGCAGGATGGCCATCTTCAATAACTATATCTTCACTATCAGTGCTATCTGAATCACTAGATTCAATGACTGCTTTTCTGCCCCTCTTCTGGCTTGTGTTTACTTTTGAAGGCTTAGCCACCTGCTCTCTCTTATTCACCTCTGTAAGGTTTACTTTTCAAACTTCACCTCATTGCCTGCCCCAACTTCAACATTCACCTTACTATCTTCTTTTGTCTTGTTCATAGATCCACCTTCATGTTCATAGTTGACTGCTGAAGTCCCACCCACAGTACCCTGAAATGCGGTGCTAGAAGAACCACGTCCAAATTGAGTTTGCTGGCTGGTATTATGAGCTTGCTGGCTAGGAACTTGCTGCGTTGGAATTCCAGAACTGTTGTATGAATAGCCCGAACTTGCCCCGGGAGGGACAGTTTGTGCATTTAAATCATATGCTATGAAAGGTTTCATGCAATTCTGACAGCGGAGAGCTCTGTTTAATATTGTCCTGTAATACTGGTATCTCATGCCACAAGTGGGGCAAATGGTCCAAAAAGTCTGGGTACCACTGAAGGCTGATGGCTGTTGCTGCTGCTGATTCAAACCATTAAAATTCATGTTATGAACATTGCTTCTAGCACAAGTAGTATTCTTGGCTTGCTGAGAAGGTTGCCTTGATGGGGCAATTTTAATGTTAGCATTTCTTTGATGTCATGAAGGGACCGCTTCGCACGGTCAGATAGCGTCATATGTGCTTCTCCGATTAACTTAAATGCAGCTTCAGCACCTGCAAACTTGTTTTATCGGGATGCAGTAAAAGAGCAAGCTTCCGATACTGCTTCTTGATAGATAAGTCATCTGCTGATGGCTCTACTTGAAGAATTCCATACCAGTCCATTTCCCCATTGACTTTAACTGCAGCCGAGCAATGCACTTCACAAACAGTTAACATTTGAGAGATGTTGTCAAGGTCAGGAAAGAGCTGGTGGGCCTTGAGAGCAATCTTCCGTGCCCCAACAAAATCTTTGTTTTGCATTCTTTTTTCGGCAATGTCCTTGGCTCTGACAGCCTCTTCCTTGTTGCACTCCATCATAATATAATAAGAACGCCCTTGAATTCCTTCATGCAAGATGCTTCAACCAAACAGGTTATGTTTCTTCCTCATGCTCACTAATATTCATGAAGCATGAATATAGTTCTTGAATAAAACCAGGATCTAATATTGTAAGTAGGATCAACCCTCTCCAAACAATAAGTCTTTACTTCTGGGAATTCAATCACCTGCATGCAGCAGACAGAGGGCTGGTTGAACTTCAGTCCTCAAGAATAAAACAAGAGAATTTGATACAGCATTGCAGAATCACTTATGGCTTCCATTACAAATATCCGAACTAAATCTTACAATATGACAGATAAGCTGCCAAAAGCTGGCTATATTTTAATCAAAAACTTTTCAGATGCCTTACCATATCAAGATGAAGAAGCCAAGACCTCCAGTGTTATATGAAGCATTTGGGAAAAAAAAAATCTTATTCTGACTTTCTTTGTTGAAAATACTTTAGATAAGCAAAATTTACAGATTTTATTAATATAACAAAAGGGAAACTGACCTGCACCTCTAATACACAAACATGTACACTCCCAAGGAGGAGATTAGGAACCCAAAGAAACCAGTCTCATTCTATAATAAGAAGAGACCCTAATAATGGGCTCGACACAGAGATGATTATAACTGACTATATATCTAAAAGTTTTGATTTGCAGCTACAGAGTATGAAGGAAATTCAAAAACCAACATAAAAGTTCTATTGATCTGAACCAATCTATGCAACAATTTGATAGATTAACATGGAGGTTAAAGCTATCAAGACCTTAGAATAAAATAACATCGAAATTTTCAATTACATTCAAGTTCCGATCATCCCTACATCTTGATTTGAAAGTGCAATCACAAATAGACTTCATCTACTCATTTTTTTTTCCACAAAAAAAAAAAAAATGTCATACACAAAATCTGAACTTTTATCAGTAATACATTAGAATAAGCTAAATTTAACTACTGATAATGATTCACCTTATTATAGGTGTAATCCTATATCACTAAACTTCAAATCAAACACTGAGGGTCAAAATATAAAACCTAAGAAAATAGACTATATCTTCTAGATCTCAAAAGGGCCTCCAAAAGGAGCATTTGCACAAATGAAAGAGAAAGGAAATTAAAGACAATGCCTAGAAAAGTTGATAAAGAGACCACCTATTTGTAATCTTTGGTGGTGTTTGGTGACCCAAATGTGATTGCCAAGGTGATCTTAAATCACTAGTGATCCTCATCCTGAGATAATCTAACCCCTGGTGATCTAAGATCACCAGACTTGATATGCTATATTTCAATGATTAAAGATCCCCGGGAATCCATTAGTAACCTATTTGGTATTCCATAGGAATCCAAGATCATTGACCTATACACCAAAACTACCCTAATATATTTCATAAATATATTTATTATTCATATAAAATATATTATTATAAGTTATTAATATATTAATTACTAATAAATCATAAAAATATATTTATTAATCAAAAATATATTAATCGTCATTTAATATTTTCATTTATATTTATAATATAACATAACATCTATCATATTTGTATAATATATTAGGCATATTGATATACTAATTTTTCTCATTGGATTAAGGGATATTTTATTTCCAAATTTCAACCCAAAATCATTGCCCTAGGTGATCTTGAATACCCGACCACAAGGATGAGTTTCCTATCACTAGGTTGGGTGGTGATTTGAACAGTAGGGATGATTTGGGATCATTGCCATGTAGGATTACCATAATGCAACCAAATATGGTGATCTCGTTACCTCCACTCACATCACCCTTGGTCTTGAGATGATCACCCTAATACCAAACACTGAACACCCCATATAGTGACCATGATTAGTAGATTAGAGGACTGCTAGTAAGAAGATGAACATCAAGCAAAAGCACAAAAAATCAATGACTTAAAGAACATAGAAAATCAAGTGTGGCCACATCTGGACCATCCTATTGATATTACACTGACATGACAACAAAATTATCCAGGAAAAAGATGCAGCTCTGTTACAAGTCTGAATGGGTATAACTTACACCAGGATGTCTTCCTCAAGTGATATTCTGGACATCTCTTATAATAAGCAGATTGATCCAAAAGGTATCTTAAGGTAGCAATGAAACTAAGAAGAAAACTGATGTTAGTTTGGTTTAGTTTCAGTTTATTTTATAATAGTAGAAAATTGGAGTGCCATAACAATACTATTTAGGTCAAAGTATGTTTTGTATCCAATTGTTAGTGAAACTATAGCCCCTTCTGAATTATAAGAGTAGGCCCTCGCTATTCAAGTACAAGATTGGATTTCTCATATCTTATCCATGTTTTTCTCATTTATTCAATTCTTAAAAGGTCATTTAGCATAATTGATAAATCCCTACATGCAGCAACACTTCCTCATCAAGTGAATGAGAAGAGTTGCCAAATGTAGTTCAAGCCCCAAAATAAGAAAATCAACCACTGCTCTACATATTTCCAAATTCCACCAGGAAGGCCACATTGCAAACCTGTCAGATGTATTCTGGCTTTGAATGGTTGCCTATAGATAAACTGTAAGATATGACATGGGGCTTATTCCAAAATCTAAATCAAAAGGTGAACTACTGAGATAATGCATTTTATTAGACATTATACTTCTGTGCCAATGATACAAGGTCAGCACATAATCAAGCATTAACCATTGATGACTTTTAGTTGCATCAACCACAAACTCTTGTCCCCTTTCTCCTACTCTTCTCCCTTCTCTATCATTGTCATTGAACAAAATGATTTTAGAGGTCCAAGCCAATATGCATTAGCCCAATAACCCAAGTTTTAAGAGAGTGAATTGGGGCAGCCCAAACCTAAGCAAGGCCCTTTAAGAATATGCAAAATCCCCGCTAGTATCGGTTCATCAGGCATATAAGGGAACTACAAAGTGGACCTCGATTTTGTTGTTACTTTTCTAAGGGTGTTCTGCAAGAACATAATGAAAATCATCCTAACCCATTATTGGATCTGTTTTTGATGCTTGATGATGTTCATAATTAATATCTAACTTCAAACACATAAGATGACCCTCATGTCGCATCATATGGATCAATGGTACTACATATTTGACCCTATCAATATTGTACAAATGTCTCTCGGAGTCTTGGCACATTTAGGTGAATAGAATGCACAATAGAAATTAAATCATCATTTATTAAACAATGGCATCAATAGTACTCATTCTTGATAAAATTATGGTTTTTCCCTTTTTTTTTTGTTGGGGTTTGGGTTTTCTTTTTGGTGGGGGGTAGGGGTCAATACTCAGAAAGCAATCTTCCCTTCCCAACAAAAAAAAAAATTGTCCACCTCCATTCTAGGACTGAATCAAGACAATCAACTTAACACAGGACTTACCAAAGTAGGGTTTAGATAATGATTGAACCCAAAATTACAGTTATGGATGAATTTTGGATCACTTAAGATACTAGAAATCATGATATAGTGTGAATTATATGGTCTCTGAAATTACAATGTTGTTCTTTTGTACAACTAGTATTTTTGCTTCCAAATGAAATTCCAAAAAATAACTGAAAGGGTGGAAACGTAAATTTCTGTCAAAAGTATTTTCCAAGTTCATAATTCCCTATCATCTTATATCTCCATTTTTAAACATATCCTTAAACAACCAAAGACCATGTAAAATATCTCATTTTTCAACTTTTTCAAATTTTAAATTTCAGAAGAAAATCATGATATTCAAAATTAAGAACCTCCAAATGCAACCTAAATATATTTATGTCTATGGATTCTTTGATAAAATTCATTGCTCCATGTCTGAATCAAAAGATCTAACATCGCCCAAACAATCTTTAGGCAGCCTTTGAAAATATAACCTGTTAGAATTTTTTATGAACCATACATGTTCTCTTCATAAAAGAAATTTATTGAGTATAAATACTTGACACCTCAAAAGTTTGAAATATTGGTTAATACAGCATGTAGTGGTTGCTAGATGCCATACTAGCCCAGGACCAGTATGTAGAAGCAAAGGTACATGCAGTATGTAGCCTAACCACAGCCAAAACAATCCTAAATCAAGCCCAGATCAAGATTCAAGCAGCCAGACCCTAACAGTGCTCAAAATAACATTTATTGGTTATGAGGCTCATTTTCCACCATTTAACTCTAAAACATACTTGGTTTCACCAAAATTGATTAGATGTTCAATAACATCTTTACATAATAAAGAGTTCACTTCAAGAGAGGATACTCATGGAATACACCTCGCATCAGCATTTCTTATATAATCCCAAAATCTCATCCTCTTTACATGTTGGCAGAAGAACCATAAGATGACTCTAAATATAACTAAGACCACATCTTGTTTACTTTAGAATCTAACTAAAATGGACACAGTAAGAAATCTAAAATCAAGAATGCTTTTAATACTAAAACTTCTAATCAAATCTCACTTAGACTGAGCAAATTTCAACACCCTCAAACACTTAGCGAGTTATCAACCTAGAGAATACTTTTCCAAATATTGGCCAGACTCAGGCTTTATGTGCAATGGAGTTGTGTCCGGTCTAATAATACTAGTCTATCTTAAAACAGATTTGATCCAACTCTAATAACCATTGTAATGTTTGAACCTGCATGTAAGATATTAGCAATATAATTTCAAAGTGAATTAGAATCAAGAGTCTTATATGATTGTATAGCTCAGTAATGTGCACACTAAAACACACCACATATGTAGATATACCATATATCATGTACCCCTTGATCTGAAATATGGAAATTGTGATCAGTTGGTGTATGGTTATGGACTTATATTCAACTTGCATATAGCAAAATCCAAATTTGGGGGATTCATGTACCTAAAACCTAATCAAGCTTGACATGATGCATATCTTAATTTGCCCATTTTCCAAATGCATCTACTTATGCAGATCTTTATTTGTCCATTATATCTCTTAATAGTCACAAAGATTAAAGACCAACGGAATTCAAGAGGTGTAGCAATTTATAATTATTTCAGATCATTGGTTATTAATTGATGAAACAACAAATGTTTATCTACAAGAAATGTCTATGGAAGTATTGGCAGATAGATGAAATTATATAAAAGATTTGCTTTTTCACATAAATCTCCTTGGAACTTAAAGTTTAATACCTACAACTCATTGCAGCCTTGCAAAATCCAACTTTAATCTAGGCAAAATTCTTATTGGCATTTAATAAAGTCACGAAATGGACATGGCCTTACAAGTTAGTCTTGACAAAAAGTCCGAAATGACACCTGTTCCTGATCTTCTTTTTTTTTTGAATGAAATTTTGAGCCATATTGCATGCTATTAAGAGTTGATAAAGCCACCAAAGTCAATATCGAGAAATAGAATGTGCCCAAACACACAAGATGAGCAAGCATATAAGAAAATATAGGGAAATATTTAGCAAAACATGATAGAATTAAGTTAAATGCAAGTAGATTATAGGGTAGATTGGTTGCATTAATTAAGGGGTGTTTGGTTGGGAGAGTGGGGTTTAGAATTGGAATCGGAATGGATGACTCCCATTCCAACCGTTTGGTTGGGAGGAGTTCCATTCCGATTCCGATTCAATGATGGAATAGGAATAGCTCAATCTATATAAAACTCAATCCCTACTCTCCTCTATGGATTCAAATTTTCATTCCAATTTCGATTCCGATTCCGGTCACGAACCAAACGCTTCGGAGGATTTGGCCATTCCGATTCCGATTCCAAGCCATTCCGATTCTCATTCCCATTCCGATTTCGGTTACGAACCAAACACCCCCTAATAGTAAAGCCAAACAACGAGTTTGAATGGATGAATGTTAGAGATTGTATCCCTCAATAAGAATGAACAGAAAAGGAGCTGTAAAACCAACACCTAAAAGCTGAAACAAGGGTTGCCTGTTATGGTTAAGGCCATCAAAAGTGGAGGACTGAAAGGTTGTCCTCATGCCCATCTCTTTATTATTTTAACCGGTAGAAAACCCGCACGTTGCACGGAGCCGGATGTACGAAATAATTTTTTTTCTAGATCTAATCGGATTGAAAAAAAATTATATATAAATAATAAAATAATATTCATTCAAATTCTTAGGATCTATTCATATTCTCAACTACCGATATAAATAGGCTTTAATTGCAAGAATATAATAATACCATACATTAATAACATCATTTAATGTGAAGAGGTGTTCTTTCCAAGTGGCACAACAAAACTCATTTGAGAAGCTGAGTTGGCAACACTCCAATACTCATTCACAGAGTATTGTTATATATATATATATATATGATGGCAGAAGCTTTTGCACAAACTTTCTATGACTGGATCTCTACTATTGAATCACAGCCATCCCTCTTTCCCACTTCCATGAATATTTCTCCACTCAAAAAAAAAAGAGGAGGAAAACCCAACAACCTAGCCATTTATGAATCTTTTCACATGCATTGCACATGCAGGACATTATAAAAGGATAAATAAGGGAAATATCATAGCCTTTATAAGTTGGATGGATTTGTAAAGCCAACTTGAAATAGCTGGAACAAGTCTTGTTGGTTTGGATAAATTTACCCCTACTGGAGGATTGAAAGGTTGTCCTTACTACAGAAAGGATAAAGTGGGAAATTTCATGCTCTTCATGAGTTGAAAATTGCACTGATAATAAAATATAAAAGTAATTACATTTTAATTACTCTCTTAAACCTTATGGTATCACACAGACCTACAATCTGAACCAGAACATCACTGCAAATAGGAAGAACAAAAAAAAAAACGAAAAATCATGTCAAAACAAAAAAATCATACACCAATAATAGAAGGATGGTGTCACAATCATAACCTACATGGTAGACTAAAATAATCACAATAAAACCTCTCCCATTAAAATAGTAAAATTTATGGAGCATAACTCTGAGTGGAGAAGACTGGACGGATGAATTCAGCATGAAAACAAAGCCTCCACAAATTATGCTAACATCAAATCGTTTAATAATATTTTTTAAAGAAAAGCAGAAAATTTCCTGGCTCTAGAAATTTACTAGCAAAACTTATGCAGATCCTACAATGCATAATTAACCGCACAAAATTTTGCCCTAAGAAACAAAGCCCTTATAGAATAAATACACACAATCCTTAAGCCCCATATTATATCAATGACAAATTTGCATTATCTGAAAAGTCAGTTCAACATGAGAGGAAGGGTCCATAACACAACTCAACAAAAATCCATAAATTTATGAATAACACCTTTCTCACCGATATTGCAGCTCAACAGAGATCCAGATATAAGCACACAATCTCAAAACCTGCAAAGACAAAAAAAAAAAAAAAAGAAGAAAAAAAAAAAAGAAGAAGTTTCAAATTCATATACATGCGATGTTTCTTGCAGTCACCAACTTCATTAAAATAACACCTTCCTCACCTTCGTTAGCGGCAGAAGTAGATATTGCAGCTCAACAGTAATCTAGATAAAAGCCCGCAATCTCAAAATCTGCAAAATAAATGTCACTGGCATCAAAATCTTAGACATTCTGACTTTTCTTTTAGCAATGATAACTAAAGTTTTTAATAAAGGGATTAAAACTTTCCAATCGAAATAGCAGAAAAGCCCCAAATCTGATTTAACCAAACACACAGCCTTCCAATGATTCCACAAACAAAACAACAAAACATTCAGTAGTCTCTTTTAAAGCTATGGCATGCTTGAGTCCCCAAATCTCCCCACCAAATAAATTCCCATCCATGAACAGAAATACATAAAATTGACAAAACAAAAACTACATTTTTTGGCCATGAACAATCTCAATGGCTCGTCAACGTAAACAGTCGTAATGTTTTAAGATTTCACAAAAATAAAATTTATTGCCCTCAAAATTAATTTTAACATTTGTCGATGAAAAAGTCTCACTCGGAAACCAACTCTCCATTAAAAGGCTTAGAATTCAAAATTCAACAAATATACAGAGAAAAGGACATGACCCAAAACCTTGATACGCAAATTCCACCTCTAAATCACATATAAAGACCAGGTAATCTCAAAAAGGATCGAGAGAAAATTGCAACCAAAATCCTACATTCCGCCGACCAACCAGATGAAAAGCCTAAAACCCTAAACTCTCACCAGGACGGAAATCGCGAACACCAACCAGCTCTATGAACGAGCAATCCCTCAAAGGAACGACCCAGGGCGATAACAGAACAAGGGAATCGCGTAGCCTTCCGTCGGCCCTAAGCGAGCTGAAATAGAGAGGAAAGGGGTGAGTGAAAAAGCCAATAATCCCCCCCAAAAAAAACCTAACCACGGAGAAGAAGCTCCACCACAGATGGCGGTGCCGCCGTCCGGAACCCTAAGTGGGTGGCGGAGAGAAGGACGAGGAGGAGCGGGACTTTTAGAAACCTCGAACCAGAGAAAGTTCGAGAGAGAGAGGGGGGTGAGTGAGGACTCACTCGCTGGTGCCGGCGGGGTACGGGGGAAGAGAGAGAGAGGCGGAGGGTCAAATCCGATAACCCGCTCACCCAGCGGGAAATAAAAGAGAGAGTATTGAGAGAGAGAGAGAGAGAGGAGGTTTTGGGGAACGTAAAATGAGAAATGGAAAGGGAGAGGACAATGCATTTGACAGCCATTTGGCACGTCTGGATGCATGTGATGTTGCATGGGCGATTGGGATTGCATTCCAAAGTACATTCTCCAATTTTTTTAATAATAATGGTTAAAAGCTGTACTTTATATTTGTGTTTTTAGAAAATATTATATTACAAAGCTACGAAAAGGAGGGGAGAGAAACAGTGCCCAAGAGAAGAGTCCAGAAATTTGAGAGATGTTGCAACAAGTGTTTGGCATATGCCATACATGTGAGAGAAAAATATTATCAAAATTAGAGTGGTCGATGGTAATAGCTTGTTAAGCTAGTAAAATTATATTAAGTATTTTAGATCTAACCTTATTTTTATCGAAATTTAAGAGATTAAAATATATTTAATCAGAGAAGATGAGACTCTGGAGTGAAAATAGAAATCTATAACTCTCATTTCAACAATTTGATTATAAGAATCCAATTTTATTCTTATTTTAGAGAAGATTGAGAATACATTGAGAGTTACAGCTTACTCTCTTCGAATATTGAAATTCTTATTTTTTTAAAAAAAATTCAATCTTTATTTTCTATAATATTAAATTCTATCTAGTTTCTAATCATGAATCAAATATATTTTGGGATATAGCTATTCTAATTCACAATCTAATCCATTTCGATTCAGATCCATTTGAATTTTGATTCTGGTTGCGAACCCAATATGCCCTGAGGATCCATTTGCTTTGCGTTAATCTAGCATGAAAAATAATTTTATATTGGATTATCATATTTGGTATAAAAAATAGAAGAAAGAGATGATAAAAAAATTATGGATTCTATGTTTATTTTTCGAAGAAAAAGGTAAAGAAATACAATGGGGTTGGTATTTAATAAATTCTAAGTGGTGATAATCCATACTTGATAAAAATACCTTCAATACATTTAATAGAGATAGATACAGAATGAGACATTAATGACAATGAAAATGCCAAGAAAGATAAATCTTAGAAAATATAGTATATATATAGTTATTGAATTTATTTTGATGTCTTTCCAAATACATTCAAAAAAAAAATTTATAAAAACTAAGATGCAGATGGCATTATACAAAAAGTTATATAATTATATATAAGTTTTTTTGATAAATAGTCATTATATATGAATTGATTGGAGATGATCATACTATCTCGATAATAAAAAATTACTTTATATTGATGGATATATTTATAAATTTGACTAAATTTCTATATAAAATTATCTCCTACCAAATATATTAATCTTTTTGATATGACGGAGTAATTTTTTCATCATCTAAATATAGTAAAAATTATTTTTTTGGAGATTATTTTTTTAGATAAATAATTTATAGGAATCATGGAATTATCCGATAATTTGACATACCACAATCAAACAAAGCATAAGAGTGTGTGGAGGAGGGTTGCACCTAATTGTGTATAGCTAATCACCTGTGAACCATTCTATTAAAAGAAAAGTAAAGTGCAGTAGTTCGGTAATATTTTCAAAAGTAGAATCAAGATTATGTTAGAGCCCTATGTTAAGAATTTTATCATAATAATGGAGATAGAGTGTGTTATTATAATGATATTATTATGATAATCATTAACAAAACTTCCACGAGCCAAGATCCTCTCTGGTTTAAGATTAAACTAGAGAGGTCTGATGACCGGTGATCCATGTATTTTGGAACATGTTGATGATTGGATCTCGCAAGATACATGTCGTATATTATCATTGTCAAACCACTAGCTATTTTGCAATATTAGGTGACTGGTAAGTGGGAACCAAGCCTTTCTAATTCAGTCATAAATTAAGATGGATAGTAACTCATCTTCTGCAGCTCCAAAGATTTATAAAACAAAAAAAATATATACATTGGCTCGGGTATATCTTAAAAGTTTTCACTAAAGGCGAAAACCGGAGGCTAGTTTTTAGCCTCCTTTAAAAAGTATTTTGTTAAAACTTTTTCTTCTCATGGAAGCACGTTGCATATATTATTATTAATATTTTATTTTCTACCCTTCTTTTCGAAAATCTAGCATCTTTTCTCCAATAACCTTTTTTTTCTTTCCTTTCCCTTGTTTTTTAGCATTTCATCATACCCAATTGACTTTCAACAGTCTTTCAAGCCAAGGCATTAGTTTTATCATAGCTATTAATATGATAATTTAATAGCTTTTAAGTAATTTGTGTGTTGGCAAAAAAGTAATTGTTGGAATTCCTATATTTCTTAGGTATAATAGGATGGCAAAATAACCTCTCAAATATTTTGGTTGTATCCAATGTGTATGTGTGTGTCCACATGAACACACATGCACGAGCGCGCGTAAAAATATTTTAATATTTCTTATGCATCCTAAATAAGAAGTTCAATATTAATCATAAAATTAATTATTGATTTGTTACTAAATATGTCCTCTTCCTCTCTATGCTTAGACCAATCAATAACATTAATTTCAAGATCTTTTTAATGCCAAATCATATATGTTACAGAGCATAGGATGGAAACAGATAAGAAGAAAAACCTGAAGTCTTGGCATCAGTTTAGCTATATAGCCATGAATGTTGTCCATCTGTTGCAAAAGGAACCAAGTTTATACCATACAAAGGTACTTTGAGATGGATATTCCTTATTTATGTTGCATGGCACTTTAAGGTTGCAGTTGGTGCACCATCAGATAATATTGGAAGATAATGTGAATTATGTTTAAAATAGATTGCCATCATTAAATTGTTAGTAATGTTGATTATTGTATTTGGTATATACGGATAATGTTGCAGTAAAATTATTGAGAATCTTGATTGATATATTTGGTACGACGATCTAATTATCAGTAATGTAAAATTAAATTTTCAAAGTACCACCATAAAATTTTATGAAATTTTGAATTAGTGAGGAAGTTTGATTTTATTTTCTAAATTTCAATCAAATTTTAAAATATGCCTGACGAGAAGAGGGGACGGCAGTTAGATCGTCAAAGAAAAGAACGGCAGTGATGGAGGTGAGGGATGAGAGGTCAATACCAGCATAGAAGTGGGGGCTATACTTGGAGATGATAAAAGCATGGGTGGAGGGAGGTGATCGAGGTCGGCGAGGGCATGAGAAAGCTTGGAAAAGAAAGAATGAGTAGAGGAGGAGGGTGGAGGAATGGGTTTTATGTATTTTTTTAAGAGGTAATTTTATTAAAAACTTTTTACAATATTGTCAAACAAGTAGTAATCTGAATAGCCACTTCTGTCCAAGACAATATGGATTACCATCCAAAAAGCATACCAAACATAGTAATCTGGTAGGTTTATTTTAAATTGCCGACAATCTGGATAGATTGCCAGCTATCAAACACAACTTAAAAGATTTTTAAGAAAAAAATGATACAACCAAAACTTGTGCTTCCAACTACAATCTTGATGGGAATACTCAAAGTTGTACTACTATTTGAAATGTCTAATATTTTGAATTTTATTTGTAGATTAACATTCTATAAGGATCTGTTTAGTTATCTACAACTCCCATTACATATTTTGGGGCCCATGCGGGGGGGGGGTGGGGGTGGGTTTGTGGGCGCACTATTGGATTTTGAGTGACAAATCCGATGTCTGGTGTGCAGAGACTACAGCTATAGCAAGTAGCTTTCCAGTATTACTTACCTGTGACACTCAGCCCTTTTTGAACACTAATTCGTTTATCAATCTCGCGAAAGCTACTCATCAAAGTACGGTGGAAGAAGACATCAATGTCTCATTCCAATTCAGCTCTCCTCTCCAGCAAGCTTTTAGCCATTCCAAATATTTGAGTCCTGACAAAGGCAATTGAAAAGGATATTCAAAGAAACCATCCTTGTCCAATATTCGTTTATCAATCTCGCAAGAGCCAATCATAAAGATATTATAGGTAAATTTCTTCTCTCCAGCCCTTCAATGCATTCTCCCTGAAGACCTCCATTTCATCAAATCCTCCAATTTTACATGGCATCTTGATCAACAAGCTACCACATCAATCAGGCACTGGAGGCTTTCCATTGTTCCCCTTAATCTCCTAGCCTCTTGATTGTTCCTCATTAACAGCACTTGAGAATGCTACGACTATAACCTTCAACACTTGGAAGCAACCTTTCTTCAAGCATTTGATCTATAGCACCTCATGCTTCTCCCTTCCTCCTTCCCCAACAAAGGTCAGAAATAATTTCAAAGGGCAGCTTCAGCCATGGTAGGGCAGTTAAAACAATGAGGGAGTTGATGAGTGTTGTAGCAAATCTTGTTGGAGATGGGGAGCTTGCCAAAGAGGCAGAGGACCTCATCAGCATCACCAGGTTTAATCAGCTATTTAGCTTCATTGTTGCACTGTCACTAGCTTGTTGGAACAGGGCATGCCCATTTCTAATGCCACAAGAGGATTATTAACAGAATATGCCAGGGTATGATGACTTCCTCTCAGCCTTTGGAAGAACAGAGCACTCTTCAATAAAATAGAATCAAACTTTTCAAGTAGCTAACACACTTCTCCATTCCAAAGCACTGAGCTAGTTTTACATAAATAGAAACAGCAAGCAGAGTAAGAAGACTTGGTAAAAGGAAAACTGGAAGTGCAAGTTATCCGTCGACAGCATTCTGGTTCTGGTCCGCCAAAAGAGAACTGCCTCGGGCATTCAAATGTGCCTGTTATTGCATGAGGGTTTCACCAGAAGAAAATAATTGAACTCCAATGTGAATAGGTATGTAGACGTCATTATGCATCAATGCCCCGGAAACTCCATCAAACGGGGAATAATTCTGCATCATCCAAAGAAAGCAACAATTGTTAGGGAACTTATCACTAGCTTGCATGCTTTGATAATTTTAATCTATACAGAAGTGTTGTGATATACCACCACCAACCTAGGGGCCTTCTCTCTAATGAGTTTCAAAAAGACAATTTATACACATTTCGAGACCGTTTATCAAAAGAAATTTTGCTCCATGATGAGGTTCCATGCTGGAGAGTGGAACTAGGGTGCATGCTTGCATTTGTGTTATTAGAGAAAGATCAGTATTGGATATAAAATGGGTGACTGGAAAGAAGGTGCTTATTATTACTTTAGTCTCTTGAAGAGTTATTGTTATTTGCAAACTACCATATTGTTTTGGGGAAATCTGATCAAAATCACAGAGTGCAAATTAATAAAGCTCAAGATATATGGGAACAGACCGTTTTATGTATTTCTCATAAACTTGAAGTGATATTGCGCATCAGGCCTTCAGGGGCTGCACAGGAACAATATGCAGGCAAAGTTATTTAAAGACAACAGACAATACAGATCATCACACAGCTGTGGCAACAACTTACCTGCCAAACCTGTGAACAACTCAAATTGTCTCATTGCTTGCCTTATGAACATCTCCACTCCACTAACAACAGCAGCTCCAGATTCTTTGGCTTCTCGCAAAAGTCTGGTCACTTTTGGCGTGTAGACTGCATCAAACACCACAGCATAAGACCTCAGAGCTTGCTGCAGATTTTTTGCATTTTATGTCAATCAGTAAGGTTCAGTGCACCAAATACAAAAAATTAGAGTCATCAGTAAACAGTGGGAAAATATTATACAGAGTCATATGGTTGAAGGTTATACATGCTGTCTGACAGATCATGGTCAAATAGCAACATATAGAGAGACTGTTTCCAGCTCCATATAAAGTGAAAGGCAGCAGGATGCCCTAAAATGCTACATATTCATTTACGACGTTAACAGAAAATCAAGAGCAGTTATCATAATAAGAATTTACTAAGCTGATTTGATCAAATAAAAGTAGAAAAATGAAGGCATACTTGCAACATAAAGAAGCTCAGTTAGGGTGTTAGTTTCAGTCAAGTACTACATAAGATTTAATCAGCATGAGTACTCTTCCTCTTTTTTTTTTTTTGAGAAACAGACTTGAAATCCACCTTCTGTGTACCTCGACCCAGTGCACGTGCTGAAGAGATGGGCGCCAACAAGTGGACCTAGGTTGTGGTGGCAAGATTACTGCATATGCTGGGGTAGAACCCTATCATTTTGAGGTTTAAACATTTCCCAAGAGTTAAACCAACACTGTTAGTTGCATAAATTTGGAAACAAAGGCTTCTTAGTCATAACACCATGCTACTTGTATGCTATCATAAATATCACAAGAGTGTCACAAACCTTAGACACAGGGGTATCATTAACATTTGGACGCATTCCTACAGATGTTGTGTTTGCGAGAATCATCCCCTCCTTAGGATGGAACCTTTCCAATTCAGCAAGTGTAAGAGCATGTCCACCTATTAAGTTAGCAAGCTCTCTAGCTCGTTCTGGCAGTCAGAGAAGCACAAACTTTACAAGCTGCACAGTGATCAATAGAAACATCCTTCATAACAAAAATAATTTAAAAAAAAATAATTAGTGGCAAATACCATGGGATAGTGAAGAGAAACTAAAAGCCATATGCAGAATATAGATTGAGATACATCTAGGGCATAACATGTCTTCAAATGAAAGATTGGTAAACTCAGCAAAGATGATCCCATCATTTGTTCCTCATTTTCATACAAAATTTAAAATTGAAGTACTTAGAACTTTAAAATTTTCTCTTAGAGGGGAAGAAAACCGAAGAATATGCAGCCCAGGCAACTTGCTAACATCAAAGATATATCATGGATCCAACAAGTTATGTAATTCACAGCACATGAACAGTGAATCACATGGACCGAATAGCAAGACATGGGTCCATCTGCAAACTCTAAATGTCGCAGTAGACATATTACTTTTACTATTTTGTAAATATGCAGTTATTTCCAGTTCTTTTCATATCTAGACAATACACTGCCCAGAAAGTTTGCAAAGATCAAGAAGTTATGAGATTGAGCATTACCATAAGTACGGTTTGCAATCACGACTCTTGCTCCCTTCTCTGTTGCACCATAAGCAGGAGCCTTGCCAGCTCCACCAGCACCAATGACAACAAAAGTTTCCAGCAAGGGCGAAACAACTGCATCCTTTGCCCATGAACCTGCTGAAGGTTACACCAAACACATGAATGGAATTAGAGATCTCAAAATACAAGCAATCTATTTCATTTAGATAAATCTTTAAACCAAAGCTATTGAATATGCAATACACCTCTAATCCCATCTTCAATAGCGGAAATTGCACCAATATAGTCAGTGTTGTAACCAACTAATTTTCCATCAGCCGGCCTCCTAATGATTGTATTTATGGCTCCTATAGACTGCAAAGATACAGAGAAGACAAAAATGATATAGATCTTGAGTTTTTAATATTATAGCACTTTTAAAGCTTGTGGTGGCTAAAAAAGCCCTATAGAACGAACTGAAAAAATGTTCTGATTTTATCATTTACCTTAGCAATGGGATCAATCTCATCACAACATGTAACTGCAGTCTCCTTGTAGGGAAGTGTACAACTGCAAACCACGTTAAAAAAATGGATGTCTAACAATTCAGATAAAGTTGTCAAGATAATCATCATAACTAAGGTTTTGAAGAAGACTCGCATGTTGTTGTCTCAAGAAAACAATGAACCTATAAAACTCAAAAGTACAGCAAATGGGGCCAGATAAAGAACATGTAGGCTGCAATATTTGCAGACTATAACAAAAAAAAAAAAAAAATCTTAACAAGATGGCAATTCAACATTTCCATAATGTCACAACCAGCCAATAACCAATGCATCGCACATTATGACTAACCTGACAGTCTTCTTATTTTCAATGAGTGCCTTATAGATAATATTACAGTAAGGTAGAAATTTACTGTTTTTTCAAAAAAATCTCAGATTACAATTGAGAGGCATTATTCCACATGAAACGAATAGGTGACAATAGAAATTCACACAATCCACATATATCCTATCCCTCCTCTGGGTGGTGCCTGCCATCTTATGTGTACTTGCATGGAATGTCTGCAATCTGTGAGACCATTTGAGAAAGGGAGATCCATCTACTTTTTTGAGAAATTTAGGTCCATCTACAAGATGCAGTATTTTACCACGTCAAGAATAACCAGTGACCTATTCCTGTACCTGTCCTGTTACTGGCAGTACTATACTGAAGTGGCAATGTCTAAATCCTTGCTTCTGTGACATTCAATTTGTAGGTTACCAAAAAACACTAAACTATTGCTCTACTACCATAAACAATGGAAAGGAGAGTCAGGCAGAGCTTCAGGAATGCAAAAAAAACTAGTGACAAAAGAAGTACATATCAAACAGGATTTGCCTAAGATGCTCTGGCTACTGAGATAAATGAAGCGACGCGTTTTACAAGGGAAAGCATAATGCTAGAATACGTTCCAAGATAAATGTATGGCCACCAGATCAGAAGCTTGGAATCACGAGAATACTAATGAAGTGTTGCCAGATTGGTTCAGAATTGTACACCTCATACTGTTTAGAGAACCTAATGTAGGTTCACCAACATGTGTAGTTTAAGATAAACTGAAAATATCTCCATACTATGAAGATAATCAACTCTAGAACTTTGATTGACATCAGAGAACCCTTAACTTCTGATGCTCCTCAGGGTGAACTTTAAATTTTCTTAAAGTTACAATATTTAAAGTAACTATAAAAAATACATTGGTAAGACTAAACATCACTAAAACGCATCCACTGTCTACTAAGCTTTCTTTAAGAACAAAACGTACCTGAACCCGGCAAAGTCTGGAGAACAGTAGGCACTGAGAAAATTAGCAAAGGTCATCCACCAAAAGTGGAACATAAACTGCATTGAAACCAACAGACTTAAATGCTGCATTATGTAGAATAGGACGTTTACTCTGGCCAACTGGTTTTCCAATAAGCCCATAAACTTTTGTGTCTGCTCTGATCTTTCTGATATTGTAGACATTCAACAAGTCTGATAAAGTTGGCTGCCGAGGAGCTGATTCTTTTCCCGCATCAAGTGCGCCAAAAGTAAGATAGCCACCAAACTTGGGGCAAAGCAACTGAGAGATCACCCCCCGCTCACCCATAACAAATCCTATCATGGGGACCTGCTTTTCCTATCCATTAGTCAAATGCAATATAACTCAAAAATAGGCTTTATGCTATAGCAATAAAAAAATTTCTCGATCATGTACCTAATAACAACTTATAGTAGTTGGTTCAAGTAGGAAAAGTTCTGATTTAGAAACAAATAAAGAAAACAAGATGAGGTTCTAGCAGAAGCTTCTAAATCATAACTTGTGACTTTCCTTTATTATCTTGAGGTGTCATTTTTTACTCAATTACCCATAGTGGTGATGTTAATCTAAAAGTCGATTAGTCCCTAGCTGGGGAAAAAATTAATATCTCTACAAGTCTCATTGTTCTAAGTCTACTTCACAAGATTAAAAGCTCCATCTTTAGCTGCAATAAGTTATAACTATAAAGGTTTTTCCCATGCCATTTACTACATCATTTCATTATATACACATTGACAAAGTCACTCACTTTAAAAAACAAAATCACCTAAACAGTAATTCTAATCCAACAATGGCTGTGTCATCTTCGACCATCCAAGAGCTAACACCTCATTAAACAATACAACTCATCTGAATACAAATTTCACATGCAAGAACCATAATAGCTTACTCCTTGACCATTGACTCACAAATTAAGAGGTCCCAATTGGTGGTTGGCTACTACAGGCACATATGAGAAGGTATATAATGTGCACCTGCATGCATATAAAGGAACGAACAATTCCTGAAATCAACTTTCTATCTAATATGCAGTAAAATATTAAAATCTTGTAACTCAAAAAGGTGTACATTGATCTACACATCACTGTTAGTTGGAAAGGCTCTCTCTCTCTCTCTCTCTCTCTCTCTCTCTCTCTCTCT
>KE505250.1:50618-97978 GCA_000441515.1 Elaeis oleifera
AAAAGGGGTAAGGCAACAGCTCTGGTAAGCGGACTGAGGCCCACCCAAGCTTCCTCTGGTTCTCTCTTTGCTGTTGCCTAGTCTCCTCTCTGACTTGACCGTCGGAGGGTCCCCGCCGGAGTCGCCTCCGGTCAGTGTGGATTTTCCCGTACAGGTGCTCGTTCCCGACGACGAGGCGCGATGAGGAGATTGGCCGCAACAAAAGTTATGAGTAATTTTATAAAATAATAAATTACATCCATTAGTTTGAATCGATCTCCATTGCTTAGTTTTAATTTGATTGGATCTAAGCTCAAATACAATGGATCTTATCCAAATCTATCCTATGATAGAGCTGACATTAGCTAAGTTCGATTTTCTTATATCTTGAGTAATACTATTTACATATTATCTATGATAATGATAAAAAAAATTATAAGCATAATTACCATGGCCTTCCTTGCATATGTCTTGGCCTTGCAGAATCTTTAATACTTTATTTTCATGTGAAAAGGCTATATAAAGTTAATTGATTTGAGTTTCATTATTATTTTTAATTATTTTATTTATCTGAGTTTTTTTATCTTTATTATAATAAATAATAAAAAAAAATTTCTCTATTGATCTTCTATATTTACCCATGCTAGCAATAGAACACATGCATAATGCATGCTGACGAAAAGTAATGTTTATAAAATCTTGTATTTTTTCTTTATGTGTTATCCTCAAACAAATGGATTAGGTTTCGTATGAACTTGAATTAGAGAGAAAAATACTATGCATGAAACTCACCAAAATAGGGATAAGGATCCAATTATTTTCTTTCTTTTCCAAAGAGTTTGGATTTTGTTTCTTTCTTTCTAGATTGGGAGAATTTATTTAAATAATTAAAAATGCATTTGGTTAGTCCCTAAAAAAAATATATATTTATATTTTTAATTTTAAAAATAAAATCAAATAGCATTTGATAATAATTTAGAAATTAGAAATTAAAAATTAAAAAGATTTGCTTTACATGGAAAATAATTTTTTTTACTTTCTAAATTTACTTTCCTTCTTTCCGACGGATATCACCACCTCCCCTCCCTCTCCTCCTTTTCTTTTTTTGGCTCTCTGCCTGCCTGGCCGGCGAGCGCACTACCCCGATGTCTACACATGGAACGCCACGATCACCGGCCACGCCGACCAGGGCTTCCCCGACTCCGCCGTCGCATTCTATTTCTGCATGCGGGCCACCCGAGCCCCGCCGAACACATACACCTTCGCCGTCCTTGTGAAGGCTTGCATCCATGGTGGTGATACTGGAAAGCTCATCGGCTTAGGAAAGGAAGTCCATGGCCAAATTCTCAAGCGTGGAGTGGAGGACGTAATTGTTGTTAATAATTCCCTTTTGAATATGTACTGCGCTATGGGCCGCTTGGCAGAGGCTCGCCTCTTGTTTGATAAGAGCTGGCACTTGGATTTGATCTCGGCTTATGGGAAGAATGGAGATGTGGCGACTACAGGGGAGCTGTTTGAAGAATGCCTGAGAAAAGTCTGGTTTTTGGAGTGCCATGATTGATGGGTATGTGAGGAATGAGGATTTCTCCATGGCCTTGAGGTTGTTTCATGAGATGCAGGATGAGAGAATGAAGCCTGATGTGGTGACTTTGGTTAGTGTTTTGAAGGCTTGCACTCGGTTGGGTGTGCTCGATCAGGGACGCAGGATCCACCACTACATTGACAGGAATGGTCTTGCGAGGGAGGGCAATGTGATTCTTGAGACTGCTCTAGTGGATATGTACCGTAAATGTGGGTGTATGGATGAAGCTTGGAAGGTATTTGATGGCGTCCGCGGCGGGGATGTTGTGCTGTGGAATGCGATGATTGGTGGGCTTGCAATGCATGGCCATGGAGAGCATGCGCTCGAGCTATTTGGAATGACGAAGGAGAGGGGGATAATACCAAATGAGTCAACGTTCATTGGAGCTCTATGTGTTTGCACCTATGCCGGAATGGTTGACGATGGGAAGAAGATATTTGAGTCCATGAGATATTTTTAAAGTTACCAAACATATTTTTATTTTTTTACTTTTTCTATAATAAAATTAAAAAATATATATTTTTAAAAATAAAATCAAAAATATAACAAAACGCTCTCTAAATTATTTAGATAGATATTAGAATATTCATAAAAAAATTTATAACAAAATGAAAAAATATTTTTAATAAAAACATAAGAGACAGATCAAAATAAATACTTTTTGATATTCAAAGCCGTCATTTTGTTAATATAGTATAGATGAAAAAAATATTAAGTTTGTGGGATAAAATTTACTAGTTCATAAGCACATACAAGAGAAACTAATTTGAAAAGATAAATTTTATTGAAAATATAAAGTAATAATATATAAATAGAAATTATACATTAAAAAATATTTGGAGAAGGGGCTAAAATGACTATTTAATCCTCATCTTGCTGACATTTAAAATTCAAAAAATTTCAAACCTGTTTACTTAATTATGAATTCGCATAACTGGGAAAGATCACATCAAGATCAATAAAATATAGGGAACTCCGAATTACTAAATCATTAAGAATGACTCCAGCATCCAAAGGTATAATTTGAAACCAGTTGATCAATAATAAAATATTTAATGTCATGACAAAAATTAAGGTCTCAAAACATGAAAGCATGAATTATTTTCTATATTTGGAGAACCATCATTAATTTTCTCTTTCTATTTTTTTTAAAAAAATAGTTAGTCATTAATATCATTTAAGGTCTTCCTTTCTATTTTTAGTCCAATCTATAACATTAATTTCAAGATCTTTTTTGATGCCAAATCATATACATTACAAAGTATGAGAAGAAAACAAAGAATGTGCAGCTTTAACAAGCTATTTAGCTTTACGGCCGCACTGACACTAGCTTGATAGAACAAGGCACGCCCATTTCTAATGCCAGAAGAGGATTATGAACAGAATATGCCAAGCTACGATAACTTTCTGCTTAGCCTTTGGAAGAACAGAGCACTCTTCAATAAAATAGAATCAAAATTTTGAAGGAGCTAACACAATTCTCCATTCCAAAGTACTTCAGCCAGTTTTACATAAATAGAAACAGCAAACAGAGTAAGAATTCTTGGAGAAAAGAAAATTGGAAATGCAATTGACAGTGTTCCGGTCCGCCAAAAGAAAACTGCCTCAGGCATTCAAATCTGCCTGTTATTGCATGAGAGTTTCACAAGAAGAAAATAATTTAACTCCAAAGTGAATAGGTATGTAGACCCCATTGTGCATGAAAGCCCCAAAAAGTCCACAGAACGGGAAATAATTCTGCATCATCCAAACAACATTTGTTAGGGAATCTATCACAGGAGCTGCCGAGCTGGCATGCTTTCCCAATTTTAATCTATCCAGAAGTGTCATGATGTACCACCAACGTGGGGGCCTTCTCTCGAATGAATTTTAAAATACAATTTACACACATTTCAAGACTAGGTATCAAAAGAAATTTTGCTTCATGATCAGGTTAGAGAGCAAATATTAACGCTGGAGAGTGGCGAACCAGAGTGCATGCTTGCGTTTGTGTTCATCAGAGAAAAGGTCAGTATTAGATATAAAATAGGTGATTGGAAAGAGAGCCGATTATTATTTTGGTCTCTTGAAGGTTTATTGTTATTTGTAACTACCATATGTTTTGGGGAAATCTGATCAAAATCACAGATTGCAAATTAATAAAGCTCAAGATATATGGGAACAGACCGTTTGATGTATTTCTCATAATCTTGAAATGATATTGCGCATCAGGCTTTCAGGGGCTGCACAGGAACAATAAGCAGGCAAAGTTATTTAAAGACAACGGACAATACAGGCTATCACACAGTTGTGGCAACAACTTACCTGCCAAACCTGTGAACAACTCAAATTGTCCCATTGCTTGCCTAATGAACATCTCCAGTCCACTAACAACAGCGGCTCCAGATTCTTCGGCTTCTCGCAAAAGTCTGGTCACTTTTGGCGTGTAGACCGCATCAAACACCACCGCATAAGACCTCAGAGCTTGCTGCAATTTTTTCACATTTTATGTCAATCAGTAAGGTTCGGTGCACCAAATACCAAAAATTAGAGTCATGCAGTAAACAACGGGAAATATTATACAGAGTCGTATAGTTGAAGGTTATATATGCTGTCTGACAGATCATGAGCAAATACCAACATATAGAGAGACTGTTTCCAGCTCCATGTAAAGTGAAAGGCATCATGATGCCCCAAATGCTAGATATTCATTTACGACGTTAACAGAAAGTCAAGAGCAGTGCATCATAATGAGAATTTACTAAGCTGATTTGATCAAATAGAAGTAGAAAATGAAGGTATACTTTCCACAGAAAGAAGCCCATTTAGGGTTTTTTGTTGAGTACTACATAAGATTTAATTAGCATAAGCACTTTTTCTTTTTCTTTTTTTTTGAGAAATAGACTTGAAATCCACCTTCTGTGCACCTCGCTGCAGTGCATGTGCTGAAGAGATAGGCGCCAACCCGTGGACCCAGGTCCTGGTGGCAAGATTACTGCACATGTTGGGGTAGAACCCCATAATTTTGAGGTTTAAATTTTCCCAAGGGTTGAACCAACACTCAGTTGCAGAAATTTGGAAATAAAGGCTTCTTTGTCATAACACAATGCTAATTGTATGCTATCATAAATATCACAAGAGTACCACAAACCTTAGACAAAGGGGTATCATTAACATTTGGATGCATTCCAATAGATGTTGTGTTTGCGAGAATCATCCCCTCCTCAGGATGGAAACTTTCCAATTCAGCAAGTGTAAGAGCACGTCCACCTATTAAGTTGGCAAGCTCTCTAGCTCGTTCTGGCAGTCAGAGAAGCACAGAATTTACAAGCTGCACAGTGATCTATAGAACCATTCTTCATAAAAAAATAAGAAAACACTGAATTATTGGCAAATACCATGGGATAGTGAAAGGAAACTAAAAGCCATATGCAGAATATAGATTCAGATATATCTAGTGCATTACATGTCTTCAAATGAAAGATTGCTAAACTCAGCAAAGATGATCCTATCATTTGTTGCTCATTTTCATACAGAAATTTCTAATTGAAGCACTCAGAACTTTAAATTTATTTTCAGGGTAAGAAAACTGAAGAATTTGCTGCCCGGGCAACTTGCTAATATCAAAGACAATATCATAAATCCAACAAGTTATGTAATTCACAGCACATGAACAGTGAATCACATGGACTGAATAGCAAGACATGAGTCCATCTGCAAACTCTAAATATCAGAGTAGACAAATTACTTTGCTATTTGTAAAATATGCACCTTCTCTTGTTCTTTTCATATCTAGACAAATACACTGCCTAAAAAGTTTGGAAAGATCAAGAAGTTATGAGATTGAGCGTTACCATAAGTACGGTTTGCAATTACAATTCTTGCTCCCTTCTCCTTAGCACCATAAGCAAGAGCCTTGCCAGCACCACCAGCACCAATGACAACAAAAAGTTTCCAGCAAGAGGCGAAACAGCTGCATCCTTTGCCCGTGAACCTGTTGAAAGTTACACCAAACACTTGAATGGAATTACAGATCTCAAAATACAAGCAATCTATTTCATTTAGATAAATCTTTAAACCAAAGCTATTGAATATGCAATGCACCTCTTATCCCATCTTCAATAGCAGAAATTGCACCAATATAGTCAGTGTTGTAACCAACTAATTTTCCATCAGCTGGCCTCCTAATGATTGTATTTACGGCTCCTATAGACTGCAAAGATACAGAGAAGACAAAATGATATAGATCTTGAATTTTTAATATTATAGCACTTTTAAAGCTTGTGGTGGCTAAAAAGGCCCTGTAGAACTAACTGAAAGAATGTTCTGATTTTATCATTTACCTTAGCAATGGGATCGACCTCATCACAACATCTAACTGCAGCCTCCTTGTGGGGAATTGTACAACTGCAACCCAGGTCAAAAAAAGGGATGTCTAACAGTTCAGAGAAAGTTGTCCAAAAGTCGTCCAGATAACCATCATAACTAAGGTTTTGAAAAGACTAGCATTTTGTTGTTTCAAGAAAACAATGAACCTATAAAATTTAAAAGTCCTGTAAATGGGGTAGATAAAGAACATGTAGGCTGCAACATTTGCAGAATGACCATCAAAAAGAATAATTTCTTACAAGATGGCATACCAGCATTTCCATAATGTCATAACCATCCAATAATCAATGGATGACATGTGAATGTGGATCAACCAAACACATGACTAACCTGATAATCTACTTATTTTCAATGAGTGCCTTATAGAAAATATTATAGTAAGGTAGAAATTTACTAGGTTGTTTTTTTTTTTTTTAAATCTCAAATTACAATTGAGGGCATTATTCCACATGAAATGAATAGGTGGCAATAGAAATTCACACAATTCACAATTTCACATATTCCTATCCTTTGGTTGGTGCCTGCCATCTTATGTGCACTTGCATGAAATGTTTGCAATCTGTGAGATCCATTAGAGAAAGGGAGATCCATCTTCTTTCTTGAGAAATTTAGGTCCATTTACAAGATGCAATATTTTAACATTTCAAGAGATAACCGGTGTCCTATTCCTGTACCAGTCCTGTTTTCCAGTTGGAAAGGTGTGGTACCAGCAGTACTATATTGAAGTGGCAATGTCTAAATCCTTGCTTTGGTGACATTCTATTTGTAGTTAACCAAAAAACCCTAAACTATTTCTCTACTACCATAACAATTGAAACGAGAGTCAGGCAGAGCTTCAGGATGCATAAAACTAGTGACAAGAGCAATACATAGCAAACAGGATTCGCCTCAGATGCTCCGGCTACTTAGATAAAGGCAGTGACTTGTTACACAAGGGTACACATAAATGTATGGCCACCAGATCAAAAGCCTGGAATAATGAGTATACTAATGATGTGCTGCCAAATTGGTTCAGAACTGTACACCTCCTGGTTAAAGAACATGACATAGGTTCACCAACATGTGTAGTTTAAGATAAACGGAAAAGTATCTCCGTATTATGAAGACAATCAACTCGACTACTGTCATTGAGATCAAAGAACCCCTTAACTTCTGATGCTCCTCAGGGTGAACTTTAAAGTTTCTTAAAAATTACAGTATTTAAAGTAACTATAAAAAAAATACATTGGTAAGACAAACATCACTAAAACACATCCACCGTCTACTAAGCTATCCTTAAGAACAAGACGTACCTGAAACCGGCAAAATCTGGAGAACTGTAGGCACTGAGAAAATTAGCAAGGTCATCCACCAAAAGTGGAACATAAACTGCATTGAGGCCAACAGACTTAAATGCTGCATTATGTAGAATAGGACTTTTACTGTGGCCAACTGGCTTTCCAATAATCCCATAAACTTTTGTGTCTGCTGTGATCTTTCTGATATTGTAGACATTCAACAAATCTGATATAGTTGGCTGCCCAGGAGCCGATTCTTTTCCCACATCAAGGGAACCAAAAGTAAGATATCCACCAAACTTGGGGCAAAGCAACCGAAAGATCATTCCCCGCTCACCCATAACCAATCCTATCACTGGGACCTGCTTTTCCTATCCATTAGTCACATGCAGTATAACTCAAAATAGGTTTGATCCTATAGCAATAAAAAAAATTCTGGATCATGTAGCTCACAACAAGTAACTTACAATAGTTAGCTCAAGTAGGAAACACTCTGATACAGAACAAAATAAGAAACAAGATGTGGTTCTAGCAGAAACTTATAAAATGTAACTTGTGACTTTCCTTTATTATCATGAGGTGTTGTTTTCTGCTCTCAATTACCCATACTGTGATGTTAATCTAAGAGTTGATTAGTCCCTGGCCGGGGAAAAAATTAATATCTCTACAAGTCTCATTGTTTTAAGTCTACTACACAAGATTAAAAGGCCCACCTTTACCTAAATAAGTTATAACTACAAAGGTTTTTCCCATGCCATTTACTACATCATTTCCTTATCTATACATTGATTAAGTCACTTAGGTTGAAAAACAAAATCACCTAAATAGTACTTCTAATCCAACAATGGCCGTGTCATCTTCAACCATCCAAGAGCTAAGACCTCATCAAACAATAAGATTCATCTGAATACAAATTTCACATGCAAGAACTATAATAGCTTTCTCCTTAACCATTAACTCACAAGTTAAGAGGTCCCTTTTGTGGTTGGCCACTACAAGCACATATAAGAAGGTATGCATATGTGCACCTGCATGCATAAAAAGGAACGAACCATTCCCGAAATCAACTTTTTATATAATATACAGCAAAAGATCAATATCTTGTAACTCAAAAAAGTGTATGTGACCAACACAACATTGTTAGTTGAAAAGGTTCTCTCTCTCTCTCTCACACACACACACACAGTGACACGCACACTCGCACATACACATTAAATAGAAAGAAAATAAAACAGGTATACATATACATAATACAAACAATACCAAATGTATCTTTGATGGAGTGATGAATTGATCATCAAAAGTAAAGGTGGACAAAGTTACCACCATTTGAAACTTTGAAAATTGCACTCAGAAAACTGCTCTAAAACATATATAGCTCCAAAGAACTATTAAACCTCAACCTCTCAATGTAACACGATAATATTTATCACTCACTTGACAATGGACGATCACTTGCAACATTCGTGTCACATCAACAATGTCCACAGCAGTTGTTACAATCTTCACAATATCAGCTCCAACGGCTTGTATTCTTGCCACAAGGCTACCAAGCTCCTCACTGGATGGAGTGCTCTGATAGTTATGAGAAGAAACAATGAGCTTAAAGTTCTCCGGTTTTTTTCCAGATATGAGTCTCACAAATTCCTCAGCCACCTGCAATTGAGAAGTGTCCAGGAACATGTCAAGAAAAGCAAACAAATTGATGGCTTATAAAAAAATCCAAAGGAACAATCTATGCATAAACTGAGACGAAAGCAGTTTTCAACGACTCAATTGGTAAGTATCACTTCTAGCAACTACAGAATTCTTCACAATAAAGCATGTCTGTTACTAGTCTTAAACTAGAAGATTGTTTTCTTTCAGTAGCTGTCGAAAATAATAGCATGCAACATACCCTATAACAACTGGAGTCCAAAATCATGTTCGTTTGGTGAAAGTTCTGCTTGATAAGAAGAGTGTATGTTCACTATAACAGCTACTCCACAAGTTTCATGTTGTTTGAGTTTGGGTAAATGTCTTTTTCAAGTAGGAATATCATTGAAGTGTTGGAGACATTGTGCGACTTGACAATCCCTAGTGTACTGACTATTGAAAGCATTGATTTTAATAAGTGTGTCATGTTGGGTATCACTTGCCTTGACCTACAAATTTGTCTCATTGTGATTGAGTTAAAATGACCAATTATTAGCTGATGTTGAAAATGTCACTTGATTCCAAACAATACATAAGATTTGCACACAGTTTTCGTATAGGAGACAGAATATGATCATCATTGATAGTATCAAAGCCAAAATTGCTCGAATCATCTCCTGTGTCATCTTGATGGTGAATGATACAGTAGATTATTTGAAGTCATCCAAATTCAATCTCACACATATTTCTCCTGAAGGCTACCAATAAAAGGTCCCTTTGGACCTTGCCCTTTTTGCAGTTGCCCCCAAGGACCTCATGACTTGGTATCAACTTTTATTATTGATTGTGTGACTGCAACCTCCCTTCTCTTAAGCTCTTTCTTTTTCTTAACTTCTTTCCTCTGATTCTTGCTCCTTACTATACCATTCCTCTACTTCTCTTTCTACTATTCTTTTTCTCTGTTGTTTACTTTTTTTTGGTTTAATAACTAAGATCACATCTAATAATGTTTGGACTTATCCTCGACCTTTTTTTGCACCCGTTTGATCAGTTAAGACTTTTAGAAGCCTTATCATCAACTATTAACCCAGATAACCACTTTTGCCTTGTTCCCAGTTCATTATTTCACTAGAAATTTAGGTATCAATAAACAGTGACAGAGATTTGTGAACATATTTTTTCAAATTTCTGATGACAAATCCCTTATAAATCCCTTCACAAGCCTTTACATTATTCATAGAAATTAATGTTCCAAAGAAGAATGATAAGGATGTTTAAAGATGGCAAAAACATGAAGGGATGTGTTTCCACAAAGAACAACATAAGTTCTATATTAGATTGGATTGCCACACATATCACCAAAAGAAAAGTCAAAATCTTGATCATAGAAAATAAACAGTATTCATTTTTTATATATTTGACCACCAGAACAATCAATGAATAAAGCTGATCATTCAGCTAGCATTAAGGATAATCATCATGGACTTAATGCAATTGCACAGAACATGTTATAGTAGTCCTTCATACACCAACCTTAAGTTCAATATCAACATATTCAGCTCCTAAATCCATTGCAATGCGAAGTGCCTCAAACCGCTGGTTATCATCACCTTCATATTCACCTCCTTCCCACTTTGGTCTATTAAGACAGTAGAAGTCAAAGTAAACATGTAAGCACTGCATAATCCCAAATAGCTAACATCATTAAACCAAAAAAGGGAAGAGTGAAGACATAGATATTGTGAAGAAAAAGCCTCAGCTTCAGTTATTGATGTCTTCAGTCATTTCAAGATACATAAGACCAAATTGTTGCTCTAAATCAAATTGATGACCGATAATAAGCATGATATTGCTACTTATGGTCCATTCCATGGTGATGTTGGTATGGTCAACTTGCAACCAGATTCTATACTAACAGGCAGTCTCTATACCACCTAGGGAACCATACCAAGTTTGTAAATACTGTGGGACGGGAGGGTGTCCCACCATCCGAGTGCCAGGATAGGGGATAAGTCGGACAAGGATAGGATGGGATATCCACTGTCCAGAGTGTTAATATGCTGGGTGTCCTGTTCCACAAAGAAGGAGGTCCCACCTCATGGTATCTAAAATCTCGAACCATAAAACAAGCAACACATATCAAAATGCAGCTATGCTTTCTTTGACCTTAAGTGACTCGTGGAGCATAGATTTTCATAAAATACATTTCTGCTCTTACACGAGATCACAGTTCATCAAGTGTCTATAACATGACCTGCTCCCCCTATATAAAGCAATAAACAACAGCAAAATTCCTCGACTGCAAGAAGAAAGCATACCTAAACTTCTGTTTCAGTCGTGGAGATAACAAATTTATATATGCCACTCCCATTCTCACCCATCAGATACATCATCAATGCGAAGGAAACAGTACAATCATTATTTTCCTGGTTATTTAAATCTTGCATCATTGACTAATATAAGAAAGTTGAGGATGAAAACAGTGAGGTCTAAATAACCAAAATGGTGGAAAGTAGTACGATTCCTTGGAAATTGCTAATGGGCAAATGGCAATGCAGCAAGTGACCAAACTCAAAGATGACATTTCAGATAGAATGAGTAGATAAAATATATCCTCTTCATATATTCTATGTTTCAAGCAAAGAAGCCAATTGCACATACCTGCATTCTAACATCTAAAGAAGATTAAGATTTTTCCTTTTTTTTTTCAGTGGTGGTGGGGATAGAGGAAGAGGGTTATATAACTGAAAGGCATAATGTAGTGGATCTACTGTTAACAAAAAATCGAATGGGCTACCCAAAAACACTCGGATGCAGCAAGTGGATTATCAGATCACTCGCAGCTGCTGCTTTCTGAACACGAATTGATTAACCAATTGATCAAAATATTCCTTTCCCACTAATCCTTCTAACTCCACATAAAGAAGAGACTAGTGATAGAATCCAAGGATACAGGAAGGCTTCAAGGAAGAACGTTAAAAAAATCTTCCTTGCTCACCAACCCTTCTAATTCCACAATAACAAAGACTAGTGAACAAATCGCAAAAATATGGAGCATCAAAGAAGAAACGAATCAAAGCCAATAACTATTTCGCACTGAATCAGATGAAAAGATTGGGCGTTGGGGTGAAGAGAGGGGAGAAATCCTTGGCATAAGACGTACCGGTAGGTGACGATAGCAGGCAGCGGGCGGCCTTTGAGCAAGAACTCGAGGTCCTCTCGGGGACGGAAGGTAGAAAGGTGGTCGACGCGGATCTCGACTAGGTCGGCACCGGCGGCCTTCGCCGCTGCCATATCCGCCGCCATCTGCTCCACCGTCTTCGCCACCAGCGGCACGCACAGCAGCGTCGACCCCTCCATCGCCATCTCCCTCTCCCTCGCTCTCGCTCTCGCTCAGAGGAAGGAACATAGAAAGCGAAACGGGATAGCTCGGGGGTTGTTGGCCGAGAGGTCCGTACCTACAGCAGCCGTGAACATCGACCCGTTGGATCGATATCGGACGGATGTAGACTCGGGAGTCCGTATGTGAGTTGACCCCGCCTGCCGGCCGGGGAACGTTCGGGTTGCAAGACAGATGTGCTAGAAGACAACTCCACCTGGTCTGGGAACCCAGAGTTGAACCCGGTGAGATGACAAGGAGCCCATGTTAAACTCTACTCTCGTTGAAGACAGAGCGTGGCGTGCGGGTGCGAAGCAGGGTGGTGGATCCGCAATTGAAGTGTCCCACCAAACCCCCCTGCTCAAAATCGGGCTACCATTTTAGAAATTAAAAAAAACAAAAGGGAAATTAAATAGTTGGACCACGTGGGTGAACATGGACGTTTGGTGGTAGGTGCCGGACCACCCCATTGTGCCCGAGATTCTGGCCGTTATCCTAATTCACGTTGGTGGCAGGTGTTATTAATATTGTCTGACCAAATCTTGTTCCATATCCTGCATTGATCTCAATCAGTGGATGATATCTAGATGGTATCATTAGGAGTACAAATTTTTACAAACTACTTGCAACAAACTCCTATGGCAATCTACATGGTAGACAATTTTAATTGATTGTGAACTTGGACCTGCATCTATTACACTGGGATGGTTGATTTTAAATTCAGAGAAAATTTTCACAAAAATCCCTTGGAACAAGTGACCTATTTCATCTAAGCATTGTAACTGGGGCAATCAGTTTAACCTTCAAGTTTTCTGTCATCTCCTACAATTATTCAAAGGTCAACCCACATTAATTCAAAGGTCAATCCGACAGAAGATTATATTGGATCGCGCTGTTGAAGCTAGCGTTAAAGGCAGGCAATGCTTTTGTTGTCTGCGGGCATCTCAGAGCAGCAAGTACTTTCCGCACTATAGATTGCAGGCGATACCTCGACAATTATTTCATAGCATAATTAACATCGCAATGCCCAATCTTTAAGAAATATGGCAAGTAATACGTCATAGCTATGGATCGCAAACTTTTGATAGCAGATCTGAGGACAACTTTATAATTTCAGACCTCCATCCATGCTGATCAATAATTATTAAGCATGATTAAACCACGGAGAATGTATAGGTTTTAGGATTGACATCATTGCTGTATTTGCCCTGCATGCTACCAAGTTTCAATCTACTCACTTTACATGCTGAATGATGAATGGTGTTGTTAGCAATTCAATATCTTAAACCACAAGACTAAGATAATTTCTCATAACATACACACTAGATACACCATGATGACCAGATCTTGGCAAACTAAGCTACAATGAGGAACCAAAGAACAGATTCCTCAGCAGGCAAGGGATGAACCTCTTTTCACCTTAAAAGGTTCAGTACGTCCAGTTTACAATTTGAATTTCCCCATCTGTCTCATCACATGACCACAACAATCAAAACAATTCATGAAAATGATAAAATAGCAGTTGGTTCATACAGACAAAATAATGTATCTGGCTACTTGCTCTCATAATGCCCAAGGGAAGAAAAAGAAACAGAAGCTTCCATTTCAACTTCCAACATTATATGCGCAAGATGTCTTCTTGCCTGCAGTTAATTCTTCTAGTTGTGTAGTGCTCAACTTCTTGACCTCTTCTTTGGGGTAAATGTACATCTTACGCACCATGGAGCAAAATTTCCTGCTTTCCAATGACAACTTAATCAGATTTCACAACATAATAATAATTAGAAAAAACAGCATTTCTAAAAAGCTCAGCATACTAGGTACTCCAACAAACAGCCCTTTTTTCAATAATGTACTATACTAGGAGAATAAAGAAAAATTGGCCCTGCAAAACCTGAAAATGGACACAACATCATCCACTATCAATTTTATTACCATTTCTGATGTAATGATCTAAGGATTGGGCATCTCTCTTTTTATAGTAAATCTAAGGATTGGTAATGATGACTTGGAAGACCTCAGACAAAATAAGTATACAAAATTGGCATAAATTTTAAAATATATAGGCCATGTTGTAAGAGAGAAAAACAGTAAGATACTTAACAGCCAAGGATAATCTCCAATCATCATGATGTCCCCTTCATCGTCTGCATAAATGACCTGCCAACTGCTGCTGCGGTCTGCCAAACCACCTTTGAACTCAAACATCTGGTCAAGCTCAACAATTAGGCTTTCATAGCTGTCAAATCTTGATAGGTCAACAGATCTCCCAAGAGCAGTTCCCAGCTTGTGAACCTGAAAAGCAAAAAAAAAATCAACCACTAGTAACAGCAACTAATACATCACCACAATATTAGAGGCATCGTTTCTGTAAAAACTTGTCATCAACCAACAATTACCTTCGTGCAACTTCGAGCAGTAACAGGTTGGCTTGTGGATGATTGTGCCAGGAAGCCATCAGAAACACTACATTCAGATGGCTTTGTACTCTTTGAGGGCTCAGAAAGCACGTAAGGTTCACTTAAAGCCGTGTGTGGTACAGTTACAGGAAGTGCATTGTATGAGATTGGAAGCTCATCAGAATAGGCAACACGGGACATGGGACCAACATGGTTCTCAAATAGTTCAACACCAAAGAGCTTAATCATGGAAACCTGTTTTACTCCTGAAGGCTCTCCTGTTTCCAGGCACATACTTTGTTCCACTTCCTTGAACCTATTTGGAACATTATGTTCCTTGCAAAGGCTATTGGAGATTGGTATTGGTTCAGTTGTTGGATTATCTACTGTATCCCTGGACTTACAAATCTCCATTTCCTGAAATCTATTGGATTTGACTTGTGTTGCCCCGAGATCAATCACAGTGGGAAGCCTTCGTTGCCAATAGCTATCAAGCCAGGAAGTCTCTGAGATTCCACTGGTTGCATAAGTATCATGATAACAAGGCCGAGGCCTCAGAGAGCATGTCCACTCTTCTAATCCCATCTTTCTCCGAGAATTGATCAATTCATTGCTTCTTCTAGCATCAGGACTGGATGGAGGCATTCGTTGGGAAGACAGAAGATTGTGAGCCGTCCCTTGTTCAAGATAGTCACTAATGGATCCTAGTGTTGGTACCATGTTTCTTGACCTTGCAAGACCTCACATAATCTAGGAGCAGGTTCATTGGGGAATTTTAGCTGGCCTGGAGTATAGAATCAGTACAAGCAATTCAGCTAATTGAATCGCATTGAGAAAGTGGATGAAGCATAAGCATTACTAGTCTGTGCACTGATAAAACAATCAATGGAATATGGAAGTCATCACCAAAATTTTTTTGATAAAATAACAAAAAAAATATATATAGAAATTTAAATCCTAGTCCATTAAGAACTGTTATGGATAATGTTGCATTTTCAACACATTTCACATGATTCTGAGATAGAATAAAGATCCATCAGATTGTAACATTCTCAAGACATAACAGAGAAGAATAGTAGCCATCATTCCAGAAATATGTAATATTCAGAGGATAGATGACTAACTGACCATCCCTAACTGGGGCAGATGGATCAGGAGGTGATGACAGAGGTGTAGCACGCCTCTTGGGTGGCGGTATGAATGAAGGTGGTGCTGCTGCTGCTACAAATGGAAAAACATTCCATGGGGACACTCTCTGTGGGCGCATAATAGTGGAGGTGTCATCCCAGTGGACCTAGTATTGAGATAACAAAGTTATCAGCTGTTGAGTTCAGCTAAAGAATTAACTGTTCAAAAATTTACAGATTTTTGACAAATGTATTAAAAGAGTAATAAGAGACTTTTGAAGGGATGTGAAAACTCTTTCAATCCTAAAAGCCAATTTTAGTGTCATTTATTCTAAAATCTACTGGAAAAAAATCGATTATTTGGAAGGCTCTTTTTTCAAACATAACAAAAGGGCTGCATTTAATTAATGGGCACCAGAACTTCTAGTCAATGTTATGCTAGCCATATAATGATCAGGCCCTTTGACAAAAATTGAGTACCCACTTATTTTATGGCAATCTAATTTTCAGAGGCTTTGTGTTTGAAAACAATAAAAATGCATATTGAAAGTACCACAAAACAAAGCTCAAGTGTGCATAATATTGAACTATAGATTGAAAAACATTTAATCAAAACATGCCGTGGCCCTGATCATTAAATGGCTGTCAACCATGGGGCCTGGGATTAATTTCCCTTGACTAGTCCAACCACATCACTAAAAGGGAGAATCAATCAAATGCCTAAAAGCAAGCTGACAAAAGCAGACACATCCCATATGAAGCTAAAGGAATGAGCCAGCAAATATATGCATATTAAAAAAAGAAGTCAAAAGCATCCAATATGATAAGAAATGATGTAGCTTTCAAGTCTGATTAACGATAAGTTAATAGGCGCAACACATGATAAAATTAAATGAAAGCACCAATACACCAGCTGTGCACCTGTTTGAAAGAAGAACCAACTCTGAGCAGACAACAATCTTTGGAAAGATAAGGCGTCCCAGAAGCACTTCAGCCTTAGGCATTAAAATACCTTCTAAAATAACAGTAGTAAACACTAATGTAATTTTTGTTACCTTGAAACACCTCCACTCTGAACCAGGCCACGTTGCTGGATCTGCATCTTCTATACTGATTATCGTCCCTGTAAATCTGGATAGCAAAAATATGTGATCAACAGAAACAGAGACAGATAGTGATGCAAGTAAAATGTTGGCTATCATGTAGGTTTCTAGGAAAAAGGGAAGAAAAGAAAATACTCATCATGTCTAGATATCATGAGCAATCACCTTTCTTCTTGACCTTCTTCTCCTTCAAACTTCATTCGGACTTTCATTCCAATTGAATAGTTGTTCTTTGTAGATTCCACATACTGATTGTAGGGAATTATGAACTCTGGACTACGCCTGAGGAACAATTATAAATGGACATATTGGACATAAATTAAATAACCAGAAGCAAATGATAAAGCACTAGATGAAAAAGAGAATTTAAAATTCAGAGAAGACCGAACTACATTCATCTCCAGAACCTGTGGAATTTAAGCTCAGATAAGAATACATGTGCAGGCTATGTGTAGTAACATGGAGCGGATTACAAAAAGCCAAAAGGCCAAACATGGATGATTAATTTGTTAATATGGATATATTGAGTAGTTCATGAAAACAAGAAACTGATATACACAGTAACATGTAAAAAGCACATCATTGACTATTCCTTTACCTAGGCCAATAATAAACACTGAACATTGTCCCAGTGGTAATTGCATGTGATGCAGATGCAAGCAGACCAAGCTGCATGCTTTGACCGGATATGACCGATGCAGATGCACTGGTATGTTGCCTCATTGCCCGACGAACACCAACACGAAGTTCTCCATTTTCACCACTGCAGAAGGAACAGATATTTTGTGAATGATTTTGTCAGGATGATAAACATGATTTCTTGGCCGGTTTCATCTTCCCCATTTTGAGCTACAGGCCAAAAATCACCAAAATCCATCACACATATCACATGTTAAAGGGCAAATTCTTGGACATCAAAGTGAACAATCCTGGGCATCCAAGGCTTATGGACCGGACTGCTAGGGAGACGGTACTATGAAGTGTTGGTACAAATAGATGTACTGTACTGACACACTCATTACGGCTTATACCAGTAGGATGGCAGTCCAGGTACTGTAACTGATACCTGAAACCTTGCATGGGGCCCTTAATTCCTGCCTTATTTGGAGCAATCAATATGAAAATATAGAAACATGCACATATGTGCATGTGCATCCCTCTCTCTCTCTCTCTCTCTCTCTGACTCTCACGGGAGGGGAGGGTGAGGAGAGAGGACCTGAGGAAATAAAAGCATCCCCTGCAACAAGCTTTTTTGCATTCACAAATGTACTCCAACCGGTTGTCAGCAAGTGCCGCTTCGGCTGACCTAGAATTTGTTAAGAACAAAATGGATATTAGAAGAATATATCATATTCAATTTTGTAAATTAGAATGAACTAAAAATACAATTACACATGCAACAGAAAAAGGAAACTAGCAAACATGATGAATATGACAATACAAGAGCAACTATTTAGGCCTTCAAGCTCCAATGATATCCTCTAAGGAGGAAATAAGGCCAATAGAATCACAAGTTTAAAAGGCAGATGCTTTATAAGAAGTTAAAACAGACAATCCCATTATCCCATGTGCATGCCTAATAGAACCATGCGAATAAAATGTAATAGAGAAGCAGAATTCAAATGCACAATCAACAATGAATATTTTAATTAAAATTTATTAAAACTCAGTCTTTCACATGGTGCCTAATTCATCTTATTGACATCTTTATCCACATCACCATCGAGATAGTCATAATGCAGACATGCAAGTTTGGAGAAATCTAAGTTTCTTGTGAACCAGACTTGCCCCAGCAGTCGCACCCTCTGCTTAGCAACCAGAGGTTCTTGTATCGATTCTTGGGGTGTGCATCTCCACAAATTTGGGTCTGGGAATTATAACCCAGTGGGTCTTCCCCCTCGCTTTGTATAAACAATCAAAAACAAAACAAAACAAAGTGAAAAAAGAAATATAATAGTCCAAACATCAAGAATCAGGATACATGAGTTGCATGATCGCATGTCCTACTGTTTGCATGTTTATCAGCACTTTTGTTCAGAGTTTGCTTAAAAATATATGTAGATTGCATAACCACACACTAGTTTGACTTCTTTAAATGGCACGACTCATTGGGACATGACAAGGATAGTCTATTCAATTCAATATCAAATTTTACAATCACAAAGCATGGGTATCATGCTCCTGGGAACTCCACCAAAAATATTATAGGTTATTTGCAAGACCATAGAATCAGCAGATTTTCTGCTACATGATGGAACTTATATCAGACACAATTGCCAAAGCATCTCCATTTATTGACTTATCAAGCCAACAACAGGGGAGCATGCCAGAATCATATTTGACCACAGAACATCTATAGAATTTCTAACTCATGTTCTCAATAAACTGCCCTCCCTATAGCCAAATAATCTAATTGTCTCAACCAGAAATATGTATGAAGTTGCCCTCTTTCTCATGCATCATCATTGGACTGCCTTATCAATTCTGGTCTATCTTTTATCCCCTTTTTTTCTGAAGAAAAATTGTTTAATGGTATTTGTATGATAGTTCACATTTAAGAGAATATTATTGATTTTACAATAGATCTGTACCCAATCTGATTAGATTCAGTTTAATCTTGCCTCATTGATTTTTTTTTAAAATTCCACACCATATCATGAAGAATACTCATTTTCATCCCTGTACACCACTTGCTACCCTTTTTTTTTTCTTTGGATATTTTTGTGCTCTTAAAATCATTCAATATGATCACTTTTGGCACCTGATCATTTCAATTTGATTCTCAAGTCATAGATACTGTTGACCATATCACAAAAAACTTGACCTTGTTTGTGCTCATTTTCACTTATTCAACAAGCATGGCTTTTTGTCCCAACAATGTTTAACTGATTACATGCTCATTAACATCTCATTTTTTCAATTTATTATTTTTTTTGAACAACTAAATTTTCATATTACTTGTTTACTTCCTTTTTTTTTTTGATTGCTTCACATTCCTCACCCCATAGCTGGACCCTTAGGCTGATATGAGTTGGACATGCCATAGTCCTTGTTTCTTTTTTTTTTTCCAAGGTCCATTAAAGCAATCATGTGGGCCCTAAAGTAGCTTTAGGAGATCCATATCTTCTTTAGTCTCCAGTGACCATCTTCATTCTATAGTAACCATCTTCCATATTTTTCTTCTTTCCCCTTTTTACCATGCTGTTGAACAATTTTTATTTGTCATGAGAAATTTTCATGTTAATCGCATTGTGCAAAATATCTATTTTGGGGGTCAATTAATTCTGAATTCATTTTCATCAGAATTTTTTTGCTCCTCACTTATATCTTGCTAACAGTGAATATTTTCTACCCAATTTGTACCCTTGGATTTTCATTCTTCCTAAAAAAACATGCTTCTTGATGCAAGTATGCATATTAATTTAGTCTTATCATTCCAAATAGGTTCACGTGACTGTAAGGTTCTCTTCCTCGTTGGCTTCTCATCAATGTCCTTTTTGTAGTTCTATTTCTTCTTCAATCTAAATTCTCGGCCATCTCTCATGGGACATTTGCCTTTTTGCTTTGAACCAAGTTTTAATCTTTATGTCACAATGTTCATCTTGACTGCTGGAGGATCCTTGTGAAGGCAACAATAATTTGCCGTGTAGAAGACTTTCATACTATTCCTCCAAAGACTTGTATTGTCATGCCTAGATACTTGCCATCTGGCTCATGCACCATCATCATACTTTTTGACATCCTTTGGCAGCTTGTCTCCCATTTGCACGAATCTTCTGCAAATTTCCAGCCAAGATCCATGGAACCAATATCGGGATCCGTGCCAACACCGACAATTCAAGTCGATATGAGTTTGTATCGGACCGGACCGGCGCGAACCGACACAAAAGCGAAGAAGGAATCGGGAAAGAGGAAACAGAGAGAGGGAGGAAGAAGGGGAGAGGGAGGGAGAGGGTGGCCGGAGGAGACACTAACAGTGGCCACAGGCGGGCCGCCAAGGCCGCCAAGGCCTCCACTTCCTTCGTCAAATCACGGCCAAGAGAGAGATAGATATAGAGAGAGAGGTGGAAAGAAACGAAAGGAGGGAAGGAAGCCAGCAGAGAGGCTGCCGAAGGACTTCTGGCTGGCCATCGTGGCCACCGAATGACAAAATCACAGCCCGCGGCTCAGCAGGCGTGAACAGGGACTTCTGGCTGGCCATCGTGGCCACCGAATGACAAAATCACAGCCCGCAGCTCAGCAGGCGTGAACAGGGCGATCGCAGACAATCGCCCTGTTCATCGATTTTTTTAAAAGGCCGACCCACGATGAAGAGGGCGGTCGCCTTGTTCCGCTGCCGCGGCTCCAACCGCTTCTTTCCACCGTCCGATGGCCACGACAACTACCAGACGCTAGGACTAGAACTGGGCTAAGGCCAGCCCGATGGGCCTTTCCGCTGCGCGATGGCCATAGCACCTACCCAGCGCTAAGACTGGAATTGGGCTCGAGCTAGCCCAACTTCGGATCGAGTTTCGAATTAAGCCCGAAACAATTCAGACCATGCTTGAGCTCAATTATAGAGCCCATTTGTATCTCAGATTGGGCTCGATATACGTTTGGCCTGACCCGAGCCCGACCCAGGCCCGAGCCTAAAGTCCAGCCTAATTGGGAGTCGGGTCCGGGCCGAAAGTCCAACATGATTAGGAGGAAAGTCCCACGGTGAATAACACGCCACGTTACCCCTTGTGTTTCACAAATTCCCGATTGCATGCTATCCACCGTGCGTATGCTCCGAGATTTGCTCTCGTTCATGCAGACCTGGTGCTGTGGTGTGCTTCTTTCTTGTGAGTCATGATCCTTCAAGCCTCCTCCATGGCCTTCCGCACAACGGCAGTGACCTCCAACCAGACTACCAGAGTCAGAGGCTCTCCCATCGGCTCCTCAAACGCCTTCCTCTCCCAATCTCCCTCCTTCACCACCGACGGAGATCAGGCCGAAGTACGCGGCAGTGGTGATGGCAATCATCACGAACATGCGGCGGCTGGCAGAGCAAATGAGGCAAATCGGGAGGCTCAGGGAGAATGGGTGTGGGTGGGCGCTCCAGCGACAGCAGATGGATGCGACGGTGGCCGTGCAAGCATGGTTCGGGGATCGACAAGGGTGGTGGCCAATGGAAGGGACACGAAAGAGGTCGGCACGGCAGCATTCGTCGAAGGAGGGTAGGCACTCCAGCAGCAACGAGTGGATGCGACGGCAGTCGTGCAAGTACGGCTGGGGGGATCAGTGTGGGTGGTAGCCAAGGGGACATGGAGGGGGTCAGCACAGCGACGATTATCGGAGACGAACTTGAGGTGGAGCCTGGAGGAGCGCCTAGCGATTGCTGATGGAGCCGGGGGCGGTGTGCGCGGCAACACCGATGAGCTTCGAGTGGAGCTCAACGAAGCGAAGGAACAGTGGGTTGGCCCAATCAAGCTCGGGCAAGGCTTGGGCCGATTTTTTCCAAAATAATCGACCTAAGCCCGACTCGAAGCCCGAAAAATCTTTTGGACCGGGCTCGAGCAAGGGTATGGCCCAACCGACCCAATTCCAACCCTACCTGATGGCCTCTCCACCGACTGCGCCTCCCTCCAATACCCTCACTCCCCCTCTATCTCTCTCAATTAAACATCCTATCGAGCGACACAGAGCCACAGAGGCCTCCGTGGCCCTCTGATGACCTCGACAGGCCACCGCGGCCCTCCGACGGCATCATTCCCTCTGTCCCTCCCTCTCTCTCTTCCTCTCTTTCCCTCTCTCTCATCCAGTGTTCCGACTTGGAAGGCCAAACCATCATGATCTGCGGCCAATATGGCTTGAAACATCCGAAATCGCCTGGTTCAGGATAGTTCAACGAACCATGTTTCCAACATTATATCCCTACCAAATTGCAGTCCTATGCCAATCTGCCCTGCAAGATGATCTTTGTGCTAGTTAACATAACCACCAAACCAACTTCATTTTGAATTCAACAAGTTGTGATCACTGCCAGCTTAAACTGCCAATCTGGTCAATATGCATCTTTTGATGGTTATGGTTCTAGAGGTTCTCTCAATCACTTGTTTATTGTGTGAGAATTTCTTTAGAGATTGAGCTCTAATACCAAGGGCATATACTAGGTCTCATTTGTAGCAACATGTTGCTTTTATGTTTATTGATCACATGTAGCTCCTACCTAGTCTCCAGCTTAATCAAACAATGAACCTCACACGCCATAAAACAATACCATCAAACTTCAGCTAATAATTTGTATTTTTGCTTACCTAGCTTTTTAATCCTCATCAGTCCTACCTGTTAGTCAGTATCATATTCTCTACCATAAAAGTGTGGATAATGTATACCATAAAAGAATATAGATAATATTCTAAAATATTACCATATTTTCTACCATAAAAGTGTAGGTAATGTATCCCATAAAAGTGTATGTAATATTCTCTAGAATATTATCATAGTTCTTACCATTTTTAGATTCACATATTTGTATATATAGACCCTTGTACATTCTTTTGAACATAAGAAAACTTCCTTTCTCTCTCGTGCAACGTTCTCCTTAATCTTCTACCTACCTCTAACATGTGTAGTGTGTGGTGCTTTTCTACATGGTATCAGAGCAACAGGTAAGCCATTACGTCTAGGCTTTCTCCTTCCCTTATTCAATCTTTTTCTTCTTCTTTTGCCGCATCTTGAACCTCTCTTCTGCCCTCATCTCTACATCTTGTCTTCCTTGCTTTCTTATTCTTCCTTTTCCTTCTCCCTTTCCTCTCAATCCAGCCCAACTTTTCTTGCAATCATTTTTGGATCTGAAGATACACTTTTATCCTTTAGGTATCAATAACTCATTTAGTCTAATTTGGTTGCCTTTTCTCACTTCTAGTCTTTAATGGCTTCCTTTTCTCTCCCGCCACCCATGAATGCTTCTTTCCTCTCTCAGCTTGTTCCCGAGAAATTAACTTCCTCTAATTATCTTGTGTGGAAATGCCAAATTTCCCCATTCATTAAGAGCCTGGATCTTGCTGGGTACTTGGATGATACTGACCCAACACCATCTCAGCATTTAGAAGAAATACAAGGAGAATGTGAGAGCAAACGGACTACCCTCATACCTAATCCTCTTTACCATGCGTAGGTGAAACAAGATAAGATATTGGTGGCCTATCTGTTGTCCACTTTATCTCAAGATGTTCTTCTTGGGATTGAGGATGGGCTTACTGCAAAAAGTTTATGAGAAAGCCTACGTGATCAGTTTTCTCAGATCACATCTTCCAAAGCCATGCAACTCAAGGCAGAATTTTAGAATTTGTAGAAGAATGATATGTCGGTAATGGAATACTGGAATAAGATGAAAGTGATAGCGGATGAGTTAGCTCTCATTGGCCAACCGATTTCAGATGTAGATAAAGCTCAGCAAATTTTGACAGAGCTTGGATCGGATTTTGACATGCTGATCATCTCCGTTCACGGTCAGCCTAAACTTCCATCCTATGAAGCATTGCATCCTATGCTGCTACAGTATGAGCAACATCATGTGGAGAAGCAAAAGAAAGCTGAGCAGACCGAATCTAATGGTGGCCATGCTGTGCTTAATGTTAATGCTGGACTTGGTAGAAATCAGAATAATCAGAGTGATGGACGTGGAGGAAGACGTGGAAATTGGAATCCTAGGCATAACAAAGGAGGACGTGGGCTGCTACCCACACCCCAGAACGGTGGATAAGGAAATCAGCCATGGAATAATCGAAGAAATCATAATTCAGGAAGACAACAGCGGCGACCAGTATTTGTCAGCTTTGTCAAAGAAAGGGATATACTGCTGCAAATTGTTGAGATTTACCTACTCATGGAGCTGGCTGCTACAGGGCGTAGGAATGCTGGAAATGCTAATTATGTGCATGCAAATGATGGTGGACAGCAACAAGTACAATTAGGACATGAAGCATTAGCTGCCACTTTATAGAATTTAGGAATAAATGATGCTAATTGTCCTTGATTCTAGGGCAAGCAATCATATTATTGGTAATACGGATAAGATTTCTGATGCCAAACCTTTTGTGTCTCATGGCTATGTTACTACAAGAGATGGTACCCCTCACACCATCACACATATAGGCAATACTTTGCTTCCCGGTTCCACAAGTCATCCCACACCTCTTGTTTTGTCCGATACATTTTTAGTTCCTTGCATTCGAAAGAGTCTTCTTTTTGTTCCCAATTATGTGATCAACTAGATTCTTATGTTGTTTTACTCCTGATTCTGTTTTTGTCAAGGATCTCCGAACGAACAAAACACTTGCTAAAGGTGTTCGTAAGGGGAGCCTATTTGTGTGGAAGGAAGGTTGTAGTCATCCATCCGAGTCTAATATCAATCTAAAGTCATCGTTGTTGCTATTCAGTGCTGCCAATGCCAAGAGAGGAGATGCCAGATTGTGGCATCGATGCCTTGCTCCTTGTGGTAGTCACTACTTAGAGTCCATCTTCAAGAAAGGTCTTTTGTCCTGTATCCCATGCAATAAAGATTCACTCAGTGAATCGTTATGTCCAAAGTGTCAAATTTGCAAGAGTCATTCCCTCCCTTTTCAGATAATAAATAAATGAGCTTCTTTCTTTTTGAGATTGTCTATTCAGATGTGTGGGGATCTGCCCCAATTCAAGCATTTTTCAGGAAATCGCTTTAATGCTATCTTCATTGATTGCTATAGTTGTTTTACTTGAACATTTTTCATTAACAAAAATCTGATGCGTTCTCCATATTTCAGCATTTTCATTCTTTCATCCAAAACAAGTCCAGCATGTCTATCGTTAACTTCCTTAGGGATGGGGGTGGGGAGTACATTTTCCATCAATTTACGAATTATTTGCATAGTCACGACATACATCATCAAAAGTCTTGCCCACATACGCCAGAACAAAATGTAGTGGAGCGAAAACATCGGCACATAGTTGAAAGTGGCATGAGCATGATGCGTAGAAGTTGTGCCCGTTTTGGATTATGGACCGAAGCTTTCCACACCGCAGTCCATATCATTAATAGGTTGCCTATGAAATTTTTGGGACATAAGTCACCATACGAAATTCTTCATGGTGTGGTTCCCACGTATGACTCTATAAAAGTATGGGGATGAGGTGCTATGTTCATATTCCTGACACTCAAAGAAATAAGTTTGCTCTTAAGGCTGATGTTTGTAGGTTTGTTGGATATACTGATGACTTCAAGGGATATCGTTGTTGGAATCCCCGAAAACGGAGCATAGTCATTTCAAGAAATGTCATATTTGATGAAATAACTTCGTTTGGATGATGAGCAGTGTCCGACTAAACCTGTGAAGGAAATAACTATCTCTAATGTAGATGATGACAGTATCAGCTTCCAGCCATGGTTTGATGATGCATTGAGACAAATGCAGGTTATAGAAGTTAATTGTGATCATTGCGATAGACATGAAGTTGTTGTAAGGACAAACTCTCTGCCCATTAATACAGATGGCATGCAGCATAGGAAAGATAGAATGTATGGACAGGTTTATCATAGGTGTGTTCCAATGAGTACTATTGAAGGAGATCATGCCCGACTTGAAAATGAGATAGGTGAGCAGTAAGGGCAACAACTTCACACTCCACCTAACGTTCAGCAAGAGCCTATTATAGAGACAATTTTGCAGCGTTCTAGAAGAGAGAAGCATCTGATTGACAGATGGGTCTCATATAAAGCATTTGGTGTTGAGTATCGTCCGTATCTTTTGTACTCTAGCATGAGCATGAACCGATTTCTTACAAGGAAGCTTCCAAAGACCATCAATGGATAGAGGCAATGAATGAAGAGATGGCTGCCCTGAATGAAAACTATACATGGGAGATCATGGATAGACCTATTGGAAAGAATGTTGTCGGTTGCAAATGGGTCTACAATTAAAAGACAAGCCGATGGGAGTGTTGAAAAATATAATACTAGATTGGTAGCAAAGGGATTACCCAAGAGTATGGACTGGATTACGATGAAACTTTTAGCCCAGTTATTAAGATGGAAACTATCAGACTTATTCTTGCTCTTGCTATTACTCATGGTTGGCATCTGCATCAAATAGATGCAAAGAACGTATTTCTCCATGAGGATTTAAAGGAAGAATATATGGAGCATCCACCAGGATATGCTATAGATGAACCTAATAGGAAAGTATGTAGGCTCCTAAGAATGTTGTATGGGCTAAAGCAAACTCCCAAGGCTTGGTTCTGATGAGATTCGTAGCTTTGGATTCCAGCGCAGTCAGATGGTTACTCCCTATTCGTTCATACAGGTACCCATGGGATCATTATGTTGCTTATATATGTTGATGACATTGTTATCACCGGATCATCTCAAGAACATATCAACATCATGAAGGATCATTTGTTGCAAACATTCCAGACGAAGGATCTTGGAGAGCTAAAATACTTTCTTGGTGTAGAAGATAGAAAATAAGAGACTGTGTTCCTATCACAGCAAATATATGCTTTAGATTTGCTTAGCAGAAGTGGGATGAGAGATTATAAGCCTGCGGCTACCCCAGCTGTTACAGATGAAAAACTTAATTACATAGAGCAGCATATAGAGATCCACATGAATATTGTAGCATTATGGGAGCCTTACAATATTTGACATTCACTAGATCTGATATAGCGTATGCTGTAAACCAAGTATCACAATTCATGCATGATCCCCGAGATGGGCATATGGAGGCAGTAAAGAGAATCCTCAGATACATTAAGAGCACCATAGGAGATCGGCTGAAGTACATACGATCTATAGATAATCCCTTTGTTATTGTGGCTTTACAGATGCCAATTAGACTGGAGACCCAAATACACGGATATCAATTTCTAGATTTTGTATCTTCATTGAAAAAAATCTCATAGCCTTGAATAGTAGGAAGTAACGACAGTAGTAATGTCTAGTGTAGAGGCAGAGTACAGACCTATGGCCTCTCTTGCAGCAGAAATAACCCGATTAAGGCAAATTCTTCATATTTTACGACAGCATTGGACGGTCAATCATTTATTGTGACAACTAGAGTGCCGTCAAAATTTTCTTAATCCGATTCATCATGGTAAAACTAACACATCCAAATTGATCAGCACTTCATCAAAGAAAGATAGAGGATGGGGAGATGGAGGCCCGTTTGTTGGATCAAACAATCAAGTTGCAGATATATTCACCAAAGGATTGCCAAAGCCAAGATTTTGATTTCTAAAGGGCAAGCTATCCATGACTCAGACTCATGCACAGCTTGGGGGGGGCTGTTAGTCAATACCATATTCCTACTATAAAAATGAGGGTAATGTATACCATAAAGGTGTGTAGATAATATTCTCTAGAATATTACCATATTCCTACCATAAAAGTGTAGGTAATGTATACCATAAAAGTGTGTAGATAATATTCTCTAGAATATTACCATATTCCCTACCATAATAAGTATAGGTTATGTATACCATAAAAGTGTATGTAATATTCTCTAGAATATTACCATATTCTTTACCATTTTTAGATTCACATATTTGTATATAAAGGCCCTTGTACATTCTTTTGAATAAAAGAAAAACTTCTTTTCTCTCCCGTGCAACCTCTTCCTTGATCTTCTACCTCTAACGTGTGTAGTGTGTGGTGCTTTTCTACACTACCATCCATGCATACTCAAATAGCATCTAGAGTCATTCTACGTGCCTCCTCGAGTCAAACTCATATCATCACAACACTATCTTATTTTGCCTACTTACTTTCTTGGAAAAGGATTTGCTCGATAATATACAGTCAAATCACTCAGATTGTGGCAAACTCCTGATAGAAGATTTACCACCTTAGGTTTAAAGAAGGATGTACAAACCATAGGATGTAAAATCTTTTAATGAAAGACAATAATAAAATATGTTCACAACACTCATGAATAACCTTATTAGGATATAAAAGTAAACATGATTATAGAGATCTGGTCATGCTTATATGTTGGTTGCAATCATAGAACAATAAATAGGCATGCACATTCTGCTGTTATGTGTGTGGATTTGTGTACTGTTCATGCATAGAGATCAAGAAGTTATATAGATGTAGATAGAAAAAAAATATGGCAGATACATCCCCCCCTTCCCCAATGTGCATGATATGATGACTGGTGTATCTTTAATGTGATGCATACGTTGATATTAACATAAATGTTAGCCATGAAATTGCTTTTCAGTTCAAAAGTGCTAACATACTTACCACGAAAGATATGGCGAAAGCTCCATTCTACACCATGCAAATCCTTTGCCGCAAGCTCTTGAACTGGGGGTTGCTGGGACATGTCCTACAAAAACAAGCACACAAATCAAATATAGAATAAAATACCCAATCAAAAGCACTGGATCTGGTTCAACTGAAATATATCATAACTCCATCAAAGCACATCATGTTCTACAACAGTAGAGCATGTAAGCGCAATGAATGATAATTCTTTGGATGGCAAATTCTAATGTGGGATCAATCAATAAGTACTTTTCCACAAAGGCTCCACGCAACTTGACAAATATCTAAAGTTCGCGAGGACACAACTGGCATTCATACTCTAACAGCTTAAGTAGAAAACTAACCAGTGGGGGAGGCACTCATCAGCATGTCGCTTTAGAACAGAAAACCTCCATGGGTGCTAGTATCAGAGGCAGTGAGAATCTTACAGAAGGAACGCACACACGGCTTTGTAATCGGAGTCGGCACAGCTTCATTCTTGGAAGTACCCTCATCCTGTTGCTTTGGGCATACAGGTTGTCAGATTCAACAGTTTTCAAATAATCTGACAAGTATACAAACCCAGAATTTTATTGACTACAAGAAGTTATTTCACAAAGTTGCAACAGATTAGCATCCAACCTCATGTTCTGGAAGCAATGTCACATGCGCAAAGACTTCATCGGTATCTCGTTCTGCCTGCAGAATTATGTTGGAAACCAAATACACCAGAAAGAAATTAAGTAAAACCAATATGATGGACAGGAAAACCGTGTCACCCACAACTGAAGATTGAATCCTATAACAATGAAAGAATAAAAACTAACAAGTGCATCGATCGAAAGAGAAAGACCTTTAACTGGACATTTACAACTCGGCAAAGTATTTTATAAGGCAAACCATAGATCGGCATTTGCCGGTTGGCCTCTTGATTTGTGTAAGCCTCAACCTGAAGAGGAGCAAAACTCAAAGCAGAGTGATAGCCAAACATGGGAATATACCTTCTAACTCATACCTTAACAATGTCTCAAAAGGTTAAAAGGGTTAATTGGAGTTAAATCAATTGGAAGGGAAGGGAAGACTGCTACACCTGTTCCATATGACCTTGAGGGAAGTAGAAGACCTTCTCCCCCACACGAGGAACGGTAACGAGCGGACCGGCACACGCACGCCATAGCTCGGTATCAATGTGGCCATCCCCATCTAAGAACACAACAACACATAAAACAACCAAACATCAAAGAATCACTCAAATAGCATCCATAGTTGTTAGAAGAGATTCCATATCTGTGCTCCCTAGAAGGAAATTAACCAAAAGAACAGCAAAATCCCATTCAATCTACCAAAAGGAGAAACAAACTGGACCCATGACAGATAAAACCGAAACACACATTAAAAAAGTTCATAAACTAGAAGCTTTATTGTTCAATAACTAGTTCTATGGGGAGAAAGTTATAGCAAAACTTCAAAAAATATTTTGTTAGAATAATATTCTGAGATATTTAATCCATTAACAAAACCATACAAGAGTGGAGAAATAATTTTTTTGTTTAGGAAAAAAAAAAAGAAACAGGGGACAGAAGTGAAACCCAAAAGTGGAGCATCACCCACAACAGAAGCATTGAAATAATCATTCATATGGTAACCAGAACCTCTTTTAATATCAAAAGTTAGATCAAAAAAAGAACTTCAGGGTATTAAAAAAAAAAGGAAAAAGAAAGAAAGTTGAGAGGAAAGGCAAACCTTCTCTTCCTTGGTCATCTGCACCAGAGCAGCAACTGCTCCCTCCACGCCCACAGCCACCCCAAAAGACCCCATCATCCTCCCCTCTCCTCCTCCTCTTTTTCTCCCTTGAGGAGGATACAATCTCTGGAGTTCACAACAAGACCAACAACCCTTGTTAGCAAGAGAAAATAAATACCATTAAAATCTCTCTCCCCCCCTTTCTATATTTAGCACTGCATCCTCTCATGCTTTCTTAGCCCCCACGAATATGGCAAGTGATGGCAAGACACCAACAATTGTCTCTGCGGGTGGTGTTAGCATTGCTGCTGCCACCAGCCACCCCCACCACCCAAAGAACATGGTGACAGACAAGGCAGCGAGAGAGACGAAAATTTCTCATGCTTCTTAACTTCAAAAAGCATTGGGAGAAGAAGAGCCTTTGGCTTTGAATTGAGGTTGCAGGACCCAGCGATAGCACCAAAGAGAAAGCTCCATGTCATGCGAAACACCCCCGTGAAACGTGGCAGTCTAATTCCTCTTGGGTATATAATTGGGTCTCCGTAGGCTGGGCCCATGGTTCAGTTAATTGGCAACAGCTACAGCTACGTGGCTTTTGGCCTCGGGTTTGCGTCAATGCCGGCTGATCTCGCCGGGATCATCGTCCGGACCCCGGATCATTGCGTTTTATTTTAATTTTTTTGTTCTTTCTGCCTTTTCTCTCTCTCTCTCTACTCGATACAACATCCTCTGGTTTTGGGAAACAAGGCGTCGTCGAAGGACTAAATCTTGGGGAGACTGGAAGTGATGGGTGTGGGGCCCACGTGTGGTCACCATGTCGACAGTGTTTTGGAGCCAACTTTCGGAAGGAGATCCGGGTGCAGGAGATTGTGTCTCTCCCCGTTTGGGCAGATGCTGTTGAAGGCCTGGGGTGCAAGTCGGACCGGATGGGGCCCAGCTGATTTGGACGGTTCCGGCCTAAGTTGGTTTACATTAGGTCTAATTAATTTTTTTAAGCCGAGGTTTAGCTTTTGTTTTCCTCAAATGCCATTCGGTAATCATTGTTATTACATGTAATGGCAATTACTGCATGAATTGAAACACTTCATGTTAGGCCTTTATTGCTAATATTATAGAGAATGTAACTTTTAAATGATGGCAAGGTTGGAGTTAATTATTAAGCTGGTCAGTTGTCCACTTAATTAATATGCAAATAATATCTTTTTTGAGTGTGGTGTGTGAGTCCGCATGTGGATTTTATATGCAAACATACGTTGTATATATATATTTATTAATGTATACATATACACAAACATTCATTAATGTATATATAATATATATTGCAAAAGCTTTGGCATGGTAATGCATGGCCAGATGTGGATGTGGATGATTGTCTGGCATCCATAACAGCACGCGACCGCCAGCAACAAACAATGCTATGCATGCTTGGCTATGGAGGGAAAGAAATCATCTGACAGTTATGGTTAGGTATGGTTATTAATAACTCCAACAGTGATTTGAATCTTGATGATTAAAACTATCTTAAATTATAAAATTTAATTTAAAATTCTTAGCTAATTTGATAGTACTATCTTGGTTGTAAAATTATGGTCTAGAAAGCATGAATTCTTTAAATACCATATTGCGTCCATATCATATTTGTACTGAATACCAATATTTACATTATATACCATATATTATATTATATATATATAACGTATATTCTATCCTCAAGATTTATTGTATCGATGTATTAGTATCTTCATCCTTCATATATCATGATAGAACGGATACATGGATCAAGAAAAAACTTGCTAAATATGTGTCCATCAAATGCCATGCTCCGAGCTGCAGCCTCGAAGGGAAGTGGACAATTAAAAGAGAGAAGCAAGAGGTCAGGCGAGGAGATCGACGGCCCCGCCAGCGGAAACATCGCCGTAGAGATGCGGGTCCCACGGCTCGGATTCTCCGAGAGATGGTAGAGATTTTAAAAAAGCCAAAACAATTTTGTGGGCGCCCATTACCACGTCCGGGATTCGATACTAGCCGGGTGGACATCATCGGCTGTGCCACGTGGTATAGGAGAGCAAGTGCAGCAATGGCAGGCGCCCCGTTGAATGGCTCGGAGAAGAAAGTTTTTGAGACGATGGAGCTGAGAGGAAGAGCGAAAGCGACGTGGCGTTGGATCTGAGTTGCTCGAGAAGGACAACGAATCAAGCGGTCACAGAGGGAGGGCTCGCCGAATTGGACGGGATTAATAAGAGGATAAGTAACTTACGGTGATGCCGTTGTCGCTTGGGGTCCCGGCTGACGCGACGGTCGATGACACGAGAAATTATTGCATGGACTAGGTCCAACTGGACCACGACCAATCGTGGAGCACATGAACGGTGGATAACGCTCAATCGGGACTTCGTGAAAAAAATGCGAGGGGTAATGTGGCGTGCTATCGACCGTTGGGTTTGGATTGGTGCATTGGACCAGGTTAAGTAATGATTCCACCGATGAGCCGCATAAAATTTTTTTTAGAGAAACAAGCTTCATGGGATACACCGTCATCTTTAACATTTGTGCTTGGAAGTATGATTATTAAAGGGGAAAAAAAAAGCTTCCATTAAGAGTACTGCTGTTTTATACACATTACAAGACTTTCATGAATACGAGCTGCTGATTGTCCATGGCCAGGTCCCCGGAAGAATTAAGCTTGTGGGATTGTGGGACGCAAAATTCTATAGAACTGCCGGTTAAATAATATTTGTACGGACCCACCAGCATTTTTTGGATTGATTATCTAACCTTTCATCTTAAAAAAAATAATGAAATTTTCATTGAACCCTAGACTAATGAAATTGTATCTTACGTGAATCTATCATTCGATCATCCACTGGCTGCTTTGACGTCAACATAGATTTAGATTGGAGTTTTTTGAGATATGTGCAATAGATGATCTAATGGTGGATTTGTATGTCAAAAGAGTGAATCTTCTTTTATATAAAAGTACAATCCTGATCTTTTTTTTCATTGTGCATGGAACAAATGCTTGATTTGGTATGCATGGCGGGCCAAATTTAAAATATGAAGTTAGACTTTTGTAACGACCTAAAATTTTATCTAAAATTTGATCAAAATTTTTTTATATTTTTTTGACTCTGCACAAATATTCAAAACTATCTGATGCATGACTGACGTGTGATCAAACCCACACCAATACAAACCCTCGTATACTCTTCATGTTTAACTCCAGATATCCTTGCTAAGCTAAAATTCAAATTTATTTAAGTCCGATTACAAACATCATGATCACCTTCATAGTCAATCCAATTGGTCAATGATCCAATGTCTCTAATTCATATGGTTGGAGGTCAGATCTATTTTAATATTATTTATAATAATTATGATCTTATCAGAAAAGTTAGTCAGAAGATATTATTTAGATTTCTTGACATATATAAGTATCTTAGATCTATCCTATATATTGGTATATAAAATATCTTAAATTTATCCTATATGTACCTGATGTGAGATTAAATATATTTCCATACGGTCCCCACATATATCATAAAATCTTCAGCAAATTCGGATGTAATTGTTTTATCCGGTTGGAGTTAATGACATGATCTCGTCAGAAAGCTCACAGTAAAAAAGATATCTTTATTTTGTATTGGTCCTTTTCCTGTACATGCATCCGCTGTCTCACATGGTCAAGCACACATACAACAACTAACAACAACGACATAAATCCTAATAAATCCTGATAGCAATCTTGGCTGCCAAGTTTGGTTATAATGGACCCAAGCAGCTACGGGTTTGACGATTCAACTTCGGCTAACTCTATCTCCATGCCTGGCAAAGTCCAGTGACCCCTATTCGAAAGGGCGAGGCCCACTGATTTCGTAATTGGGAGTAATGTGATAACTAAAAGTTCAAAGTTTTGAATATAAAAAACCTTCTTTGCTTTTGAGATAAGGTCATCAGAAAACTTTTCAAATTAGCAGCACACTGCTATCACAGGAATGGCAAGTTGATGAGAAGGTAGTTTCTTCCAAAAAAAAAAAAACTTTCAAATTAAATGATTCCTTGTGACTTCAGATAGGCATCCCTCATGAAGTGAATGGAACAGTTTTATGTTGATAGAAATCCCAAAGATTCTCCTTTGTGCACAAGAATAATGATGGGAACACTACTTTGTCATTGGCATCCTTCTCAACACAAATGACACCAGTTATGGCATTAGTTAAGTTGTAGTTGTCATAATAATTGTTTGCAGTAGTTTCAGGAATGGCTTCTTTTTTCTAGGAATTAAATTGTTGAAATATTAGAGGAGTGCAGCTAATTAGCTTGAATGGGATCGGTTGCATTGGTAAATGTCGCGTAATTCTTCATTCAGATTTGTTACAAATTATGAAAGAACATGCTTCCCTTTTTCTTTGATAAATTACGAATGATTAAATTAATTAAAAAATACATTCGGAAGATGAGCCATAGATGTCCATAAAGTGGATCCATATAATATTCCACATATATTGCCATCCAAGCAATAACGTTTTCATTTCTTTATAAATATGCTGGATGTCAAAAGATTGTAATGGTCTCCAGCAATCCTATAAAATAGGATGACGTTCCTGCTCATATTAAGTTGGATCAGCAGTCATGTAAAGAACATGCTTCCCTTCAAAATGTAATTCTTATTTTTTTATTTTTTCTCCATAAGGCATAAATAAATATTAAAAAAAAACTTTTCACTAAAAACATCACTTGTGCTTTGTATGTATATTCTTAGTTGCAAGTTAGAACGATACCGTGACATAAAAACAGAATCATAAATAGCTGCCGAAAGGAAAATCATAAAAGATTATACTAGAAAGAAGCGAAACACTGGTTCCAGTATTTGATGGATATGGGACTGTTCTCAAACGCTGAGCTCAATGTTCGTGGTGTTAACATCCAACTATATTGGACACTAACAACTCTCTCTCTCTCTCCGCGTTTTGCTGGAACAATGATTCATGTTACATCCTACTAGCTGGTACAGTATGAAAAAGAAGTGCACGTTGAATCTGCCCTCAATATATAGCGGCATCAAAAGCTGGAAAAGAGGATGGGCAAGCTATTAATTAGTCTATGGCGATCTTTCCCAGTGTACCGGGACAACAGCAGGCTGGATAATTGCATTGAGAGATATCTCGAGTACAATTATAAATATTGTGAGCAAAACTGTGATAACAATGTAGAAATCTTTTGGGATTTGTTTGGTACGTCTGGTTGATCATAAAAAATAATTATTTATTAAATATTATTTTAAAAATTATAATATTTATTATATCTGATTATATTTTTTAATCTCGAATTCTATATAAATATTAATATATTATTTATATAAATATAAATATATTATTAATATAATATAATATTATATCGTAATAATTTTTATATTAATGCAACAATAATATATATGCATGTTCATATAATATTAATATTTAATATAATATTGATATAAATATTAATATACTAATATAAATTAGCATAGTGACTGGACGATGTCTGAGCCTGTTGATTTTGCAAATGCAGAAGAATAACCACTACAATAATAAATTTTAATATAAAATAAATTATGAGCATAATAATTTAATTTATAATTTAATTGAAGCAAATAGAAAATAAATTAAATATTATAAATAACAATTTAGATCAAATAAATTAGTTTTTGAATGTAGTAAGTACGATGTATTATGGAGCATATCATATTTATTTTAGGTCATTTAATCTTCATTAGAATACACAATTATGTTCTTTCTTAGTTGTTTGGACGTGGTTTATGGTTGGTATTTTTGAATGATTTTATTAGTTATCTTTTCAATATCAATCTCTTTTCAAAATCATAGTTAATATAGTCTTTTCAACTATTAATTATAGGATCGAGTAAATAATTAAAATATGAAAAAACCCATCCAATCAGATCCATATGAAATCGAATCCGTATGAAACCGAATTTGAATTGGATTGAATCGAATTGTAATTCGTAAAAATTCGATTAATTACGATCGGATTCGGTTTCTATATTTTAATCCATATGAAATCGAAGCCGACTGATCGATATAGTATTTTCGATACTTAGGCTATTTGAAGATTTGAAAATTGACAATTATGATATGTTATGTACTAACTTATGGATGTTATAAATTATTATATTATTATTTTATATAAATTGAATGATGTATTGATTTGTAATATTTAAAATCAATATTAGATCAATATTAAAGTCCAAACCGACACAATCTATCCGAATCCGTTACAAACTGTTAACTTCGATTTCAAATAATTATTTATGATAAATGATCGACAGTGAATTAAATTTTTTAATCTAATTTAATTTGATCAAATTATTATTTTTTTTCAATCCGACTCAATTTGATCCATGCTCAGCTCTAATTAATCAGTTACGGTCCCAACGATTGACTTTTATCTTCTTTTTGCATGATGCTGCCGTAGGATTTGAACCCGCGCTGTTGCATTAATTATAATTATTTATGTCTATGGTTAAGAAGAAGTGCAACCAGCTTGTCTTTCTAAATTCTCGCGCCTAAAATTTACCTCACCCTGTGTATGTTGGGAGTCAGTTATCACCGTGATTCTTTAAGTTCTTTCATGAATAGATAAAACCTATCTCTAAAGCTCCAGCAATTAGCTGGGAATATTGTTGTAAGGTTTTATTCTATGGTTTAGGGATAGCAGTATTAGTTTAGGTGGTTTAAAATTATTGCTGTAATCCTTATCTTTTTATAATTTGGTCAACTTGCGTATACAATTAATACCCACACTAATGATTCAACATGTGTGGTTGTTTTCTCTCGTTATCAGTGTCAATATTTCCAATGTATCAAGGCTTCTTTGCTCGAATAAAAATTGATCCTACAATTCTCTATCTAATTATGCCAACCAGCTCTGAGCTTATCCCATTTAACACATCATCAAATATGTCTAATTTGATCGATATCAATGTTATTGTTGGGCTTTCCCTAAAACTTGCTACAATAAATTTTCAGGCTTGATGTGGCCAACTCTATTATATCTTGATCGGCCATGATCTAATGAGTTATGTTGATGACTCCTATCTTATTTGTCAAAATCATCTCAAGAGATGGAAAAAAAATTATCAACCCAGTCTATTTGCAATGGATTAGTCGAGATCAATTACTATTCGATACCATCGCTTTGGTTCTAAGTCCATCTCTTTTATTGCCTCCTCTATAATGCCTGAAGAAGCATAGCACAAACTTGAGCTTTTGTTTATGAATTACTCCAGATCTTACATGATCTTTCTCAATGACAAATTATCTAATATCGCTCGTGACTGTAAATTAGCCGCCGAATATCTTCAAATTCTAAAAACTATATCTGATGAGCCAACAATTATCAACTCATCGATTGATAAAGATGATTTAATCATTTATGCCTTGAATGGTCTTGGTCTAAAGTTCATGACTCTTTCAGTTAACATTCAAGCATACAAAAATTCAATCACATTCGAGGAGCTTTATGACAAGCTTATTGATTCCGAATAAACCTTTAAATGAGATGAGTCCACAAAAAATGTTGCCGCTGCCAATTGTACATGAAAATCTAGAGGCAATTAATTAGATAAGGATAACAACTCATGTCAAGATTGAAATCCAAGTTAACGATTATTACTCTCATAACAATTCCTTATATCATAATTTTTTTTTATCGTAGCACTGTCGCACCAATAAATCCAACCAGCAAATCTCTTATTAAGTTTTGCGATCAATTTGAGTAAACTCAAATAATCTCTTTGCCCGTCACCCCCAACCGTGTTTCTTCATTCATGTTTTCCAAAATACCTTTAACAAAAAAAAATCTGGAACCAATATGATCATGCCCGCTAAAGGCACGTCTTCTTTACCAAAAAAAAAAAAAACAACGTCCTTGCATATCTTTTCAAACAACATCAAATTTAATAAAAATCCTGTTTTAGATGCCATGTCACTTGACCATATTGAAGCTATTTGCTATATCTAAGTGGAAAGAAAAAATATGGTCTAGTCACAAAAATTTGCACTCATGTTCTTCTGTCACGTTAAAAGGAATCTATTTGCATACAGATTAATGACATGGAGGATTATGAGTTAATGACATAGCATGACAAGGAGTGTCCAACCTATTAAGGAATTAGTCATATTCAACATTAATAGTGGATGATGGTAGATTGCCCTAGAAATCAAACCGCATAGGAATCATGAATTCAGATCATGCTTTAATGACCTCCAAAACCCTAACCTGCAATCAAGAAAGGACCCTCATGTCATGAAGACACTGAAATCTATAATTTTTTCCCTCAATTTCTTGAACCCAATACCATCACAAATCAAACAAGCAGGATTTCAAACGATCTCTTTAATGGAACCCAATATACAAACAAATTCATCACCATTATCAACTTGCAGGTGGATGTCATAAATGATAACTGAATCTGGGTTATAAAAATTTGAGAGGCCCTAAAACATATAAGAATCGATGTCCAAGGGGACAAAAACCCTAGCAACCTTAGATTAAACACAAACACTGTGAGAACAAACCAAAAGCCCAAGAAAAAGAAAATTGAAAAGAAATCAACGATTAACCCCAAAGAAGTCAGGTAACAAAGGTCAAAAGGAAAGAAGACAAGAAATTAAATAAAAATAAATAAAAAATATAGAACTTCTAATTATAGGCCAGTCTGGGATTGGTGACTGTCGGACCTATTCAACAATCTTGTGACACGTGCCCGGCCTAAAGCGAGCTTTTCCAGTCAGAGTCGAAGCCGGATTAACTCGGGCAGGCGGTTCGAAACGAACCCGCATGAGCGCCGGTTCAAAGTCAAGTGTGTTGCACGTGACCATAACGAGGGCCAGCAGGAGGATATACAGATAAATAACTGAAGGATAAAAAGTCCCCGTTTTTTTGTGTTCGCCGGTTAAACCTCCCACGTTCCCTACCTCTGCTCTCTCTTCCTCCTCCTCCTCTTCTGATGGTGGCTATGGCCACAGTTGTAGCCCCACCTTCTTGCTCTTCCCCCTCCATCTCCTTTACCCACTCCACTTCCTCGTCTCGGAGGTCGACGTTCGCCTGTTGCTATCGACCTCCGCGGTCCCGAAAGCAATGTCTTCGAAGCGGCGCTTCTTCCCGAGGAAACGGCGATGAGGTAATCGAAAAAAAGAAAATAATCTATTCTTGATTGCATCTCGTTTATAGATGTCTTGGCATCGGTGATTTCTTGGAAGGGTTTAATTTTTCTTGAGATTCTTGGCGGTATTTTGTTCTTTTGGGAGGGTAGCCTGAAGGGGTTTCTCACAAGAGATATCCGGAGAGAGGGAACGATGAGAGGGCGTATCTGCTACCTGATGGGGGTGGAGGAAAGGTGGTGTTCGAATCGGCCGGAGTGCAGAAGAAGGACAAGGGTCTGGTGTATAATCTCAAGGAACATCAGGCATGGTTTACACTCTTACAAACTTTAGCTGCTGTTGCATTTGCTTTTTCAGCATTGCATTTATGAGTTTATGGTGTTTACTTTGAATGTCTGATTTATCCAACTGCATATGGAGTATCGGACTCTCCATGAGATTAATGATATTGTGAAGGACCGCTACATTTTGTTCTTTTTCTTAATTTACATCTTACTGTGATGAAATGATCGCTATTGTTTATTAGTTTCACGGGTCTGTGTTTTGGTAAGGCTCGTTGGTTTATACTTTGTGCATTATAGATGGATGTATTTCATGTATCAATAGCTATTCTTCTACCCTTGTGACTAGATTTAGATGATGTCTAGGGGATTTGTAGAGGATTGCTTCTTGTTGGCATTAGCTTAAGCTGTGAGACTGGCAAGTTGGGTTTACTTCCAATTGGAGACGGAAGAAATTTCACCCTCTAATCCTGTCTGCTCAAATGTTCAACAATAAGAATGAAGTTTTTTTGCCTGTTTTGAACCTTAAAATATATAATAAAATTGTTCGTTCATTTTACTAAACAGTTTCAACCTAATTAAGAAGAATGCGTGACTAATAGTGGCTCATAACTTGGTTATTTTGTTTCTTGTAATAATAATTTTTTTTTTTGAAAACTGCTTTGTTTTAGTGCCAGAAATATTTTGATATATCCCTTCTCTCTCTTAGAAAAAGGAGAAATTTTGATATAAATAAAGCCAAAAGTGAAATTTTTTCTATTTGGTTCATCTTTCGGTGAATCATGGTTAATTGTGAAAATTTGGCCTCCTAGTCATGACTCATGAGTCTGGAGCTACTAAGAATAACAGGTTCCCTCTGACATGATTCAAATCTGTTATCTTGCCTGACATAGATAGCAAGCATCAGATTCAAATTTGCCCATTCTTTGCCCCATCTCTTTCTCAGTGATCACCACCCATGGAAACCCTAACCCTAATTGCGGACCCCCCCTCTTCTATACCCCTCTCCCTTCAATTCCTCTCCCTTGAGCATCCATTTCTTGCCTTCATTTATGGTTTCTCTCTAGTGTCAAGCCGCAAGTTAGAAGGCATGCGTCTCTCCTCTGTCCTTCTCCTTTCCTTCTTCTCTTTGTCGGTCTCTTCTTTGCCTTCTGGAATACTTTTGACATTCTTCTACAACCGTAAGCGGGATGGTAGGTAGGGGACCCATGGATCCACCATGAAATCCCTTTTTTAGGCTCCAGAATTGGAGCCTCGGATGCTAATTAGCACCATCTAATTGGACCCATCCAGCTTTATTATAGATGACAATTATGCTCTTTTGCTAAATAACTCCGCGCTGATCTCAATACACACTAGAACCAAAAGAAAGAGGAAAAAAGTTTTTTCTCTTGTTTTCTGTTTTCTTTCTTTCTTTTTCTTTTTGGGTTCCCCTCCTTGAGCAAATCTTCTATCAAAAACTAATCTTGAAGTGTTAAAATAATCTTAGTACTTCAAGACTTAATGAATTTGTCTTTTCCCTTATGATTGTGAGCAGATGGTCCAAAATTGGAGATGGAACGAGAAAGGATTGATGATGAGGGGGTTGCGGCATTAATACAAGCACTGGGCCAGGAAAAGATGCCTGAAATTGCTCTGACACTCCTCATTGATTTGAAATCCAAAGGTTTCGTGCCTGGCTGTGCCACGCTTTCAGCTTTGGTGCTTTGTTATGCAAAAAATGGTCTCTTTCGACAAGCTAAGGCCATGTGGAGTGAGATCATAAATAGTTCATTCGTACCCAGCATTGAGGTTGTTTCAGGTCTAATGGATGCCTATGCTATGGTGGGGCACTTTGATGAGATATCCACAATTGTTCATGAGACTGCCTCCCGACAAGATTTTGACTTCTCAAATGAGGTTTATTCATTAGCAGTCTCTTGCTTTGGGAAAACTGGACAACTTGAATTGATGGAGGAGATGGTAAAAGAGATGGTTTTGAGGGTTTAAGGTTGATTCCATGACTGGGAATGCTTTTGTCAAGTACTATAGTTTGTTTGGTTCGATAGAAGAGATGGAAACCGCATATGGGCGCATGAAGAAGTCAAGAATTCTTATAGAGAAAGAAGCAATACGGGCGATGGCATCTGCTTATATAAGTGAGAGGAGGTTTTACAAATTAGGTGAGTTTTTGAGGGATGTGGGTCTTGGCAGACGTAATGTGGGCAATCTTCTGTGGAACCTACTCTTGTTGTCTTCTGCTGCCAATTTCAAAATGAAAAGCCTGCAGCGAGAATTTATAAGCATGGTGGTGCTGGCTTCTCACCTGATCTCACTACCTTCAATATACGAGCTTTGGCATATTCAAGGATGTGCATGTTCTGGGATCTCCATCTAAGCATTGAACACATGAAGCATGAGGGTGTCATCCCGGATCTTGTGACATATGGTTGCCTTGTTGATGCTTACTTGGAGAGAAGGCTTGGAAGGAACCTATCTTTTGCTTTAGACAAAATGAATGCTCAGAGTGCTCCAGTGATGTTAACTGATCCGCTGGTGTTTGAGGCCCTTGGGAAGGGGGATTTCCATTCAAGCTCAGAGGCCCTGCTAGAGTCCACAAGGCAGAGGGGATGGACTTATTCAAACCTAGTATCGATATACCTGAAAAACAATATAGGAGCAACCAAATCTTTTGGAATTACTGATTATTTGCATGCCTTCACGGACTTCAGCATGGGAAGAGAAAAGAACGATAATACTGAAGAAGGGAACATGCACGATTCTTGTGATGGCTAATTTGAAATTGTGGCATTATAACAAACACCTAGGTTTTGTAAGACTCCATACTCTGACATTGGAACTCTCAGCGAGATAGCATGAAGAGCTTTCTTGAACTCCTGCAACTTAGGTATTTCTCATTCTACACATGTATCATCATAATAAAGGGTAATTTAATATAGCCATTTTCAGTGGCTATGCTCATTTGGGTTGTACTATATCTTATTTAATAGTAATTGTTGGTGAAATGGTGTAGACCTAATGAAGAATTTCTATTTTTCTCAATACAAGCACACTGAGCATATGCATTCCACATGGAAGTAAAATAGGTTTATTTTAATATATTTTGAGATAAATTTATAGAATATACTCTAGAGGGGCTTAAACTAAAGAACTAGGATGGTGAAACTGGGACCAAGGATACCTGTGGGATACCAGTTCTCTTGAAAGAGGATGTCCTGACCTTCCTAGGTGTCCCGACACTTGGGATGCACCATGATGGTTAGGTTAGATTGGGACAGGTATGGAGACAGTTTTTTCTTTTTTTTTTATTTTTTTCTTTTTATTACTAACTGTTTTAGTATGTCTTGACCTAGTACCATACCATCCCAGAAGTGAGGCATGATGCTGAGATTTAAACCCTTGATTTAAATGCTTTACTCGGGCACTGTATCTCTATGATAAATGTGTGTTCTGGCCTTCTTAATTTGAAAATCTGTGATTATTTTATATGTGTTCAGGTGTGGTGTTGCTCGGGCTCTTAAGCATATTAATATTTTGGATCATCGGGTTTTCTAATGATTTAGCGGAGCTTGGTATAATTCAAGAAGGATTCTACATGAAAGTTAAGACTGTTTTGCAACCACTGGTGCATCTAGTAAGTAGCTGGAGTCTTACTTTACATCCAAACCGACTTGATGTTTCTTGGCTATTTACGATCCATTTCTTCTCTAGTTACCAACATCCTTTTTTTTCCCTTTTAAGGTGCCATATCACATTGAAGTGGGGCAGGCTTCAGGTCTTGTGTGCCTTCCACTGTCAGGACCATTTATAGAGTAAGTAGTTCATTTGCCAAAATCCTCTGTTACTAATTAGTAATTGTTTTTATGGTGATCTGCTTGTAAACCTTGATACACTAAGAATCAAGGTTAAAATTTAGTTTCTCATGCTTCTGACATTTGAAAATTAATGATTTTGATCAAGCACTTTTTATGCTACCTTGTTACATCAGTAGAGGTGCTTTTCCATGGTCAGCTAGTACTACTGGCTAAGGCACGCTACTCTTTAGCAAGGTTAAAAGGAGAAGATGTGCTAATTTTATCACAGGTTAGGTAATGCTTTTTCAGATGAAAATATTTCTGTTGTTGCATAGCATGTTGATGTTGGAGCACCTTAGAAAACCTGAATGGGAGCTGGAGTAAGAGTTGGAAGGGAAGTTCTGTCTTGGAGGATGTCTCAGCTTTTTCTATTTACAGATATTTCCCAAGAAAACAGAACCTCAATGTTTCTTCTTGATGGTTAGATCTTGTTCATATATGGTAAACCTAGTGATTTTATAATTGAGAAATAGAAAATACAGTATCTCATCCCACCGAACAGGTTTCCACCTTAAGCCAACCTAATTCTCTGTAATTGAAGGACTTAACAATGCCTGCCATCCTCAAGCTTCACTTGCTTATATATCATAGCACCACTGCAGCAGCATTCACAACACCATCAGTACTCCAGGCAGCAAGCCGATACCTGAGTCAGATTGTACTTATATGATAGGATGTGAAAAGTGAACATACTTTAATTGGACCGTAAAGACTAGGTTGCAGGTACATTGTAGTCACCAAAATGTTAAGACCAGGATCGAGTTGTAAATTGTAGAATGGTCGGATTGGGTTGTGGATCAATCATAATTCATTAGTTTTTTTTTAATGATTTCTTTCAAAACTTTTTAAATATAAAAAGACATGAGATTGAGATATGAGTCAATTATAAAGTAGATGAAATGGCAAATAGAAAGCTATATATAAAAATAGTCTAATTTTCACCAATATAGGCCATATATAGCATGTCTCATGAAACAATAATTTGTTTGTTATTGAAGGAATTCATAAACTATCTATCAATTTAATTACCGATTTAGATAGATTATAGGGAGAAAAGACAATACTTTAATATAAGGCTATAAATATAAAACATTGCATTTTGTTTTAACTCTATGAACTTCAATAACAGGCTTGCTAATTTTACTACTTGAGAATCACTATTGGTAAGTAATCTAAAAGCCGCAATGTCGCATAAATTGTAGAAAATGGATGTGCCTATGATTTAGTATGTAATTGGTGTAATCAAGTTAGATCATAATGTATAGTCCATCATATGGATCTAAATCTTCTAACTCTATACCAATCCTCACCCATGCATGGATGGGATCCAGAATGTTTAGGGCCATTTTATCATTTGTATTGCGAATTGTGATATTTTAAGAGCAATGTTAGTCACCATCATGTGGTCTCCTCCCTTGTGCCCCTGTGGTAACTGACCTGTAGGGTGGGGCTACAGGGTGCAGATGGGAACCTTGCTGGGCCTAAAGCAGGTTACTACGTACTCCCTTACCTTGCAGGACTGTCATTATGTGTACATAGAGAAGGCCACATGGTGATGGCCAGAGGATCTAGGCTTGTCTTAGTATGCATGTTTCGTTCTCATGTTCTTTTCTATTTTTTAAGCATATGCTGGATCTCATACCTAGTCATCCTTGCCAAATTGTACATGTTTATAATCACCTAATAGTACAGTCTGAAATCTTTACCTTCTTTGCAGGGATATTGTTTCTTTCTTTCTAAAAAAATTTAGCTCTAAGTCCAGTCATCACTCCATGATTTTTGATTATTCTTCTTTCGTTGTATGTTCTATGGCTTAGCGAATGTGGCGAATATTGAATATGAAGATATCGGCAATCAACAAGTAAGCCTCTCCCAATTTCATTAGTTGCTGCACTACTGATCAATTATCATATCATCTACTGTAATATGAGTGAACTAATGATCGCTACAGGTTTTGCAGTTTAATGGAACTCGAATAAAGAATATCCAGCATCTCGCTTATCTTGCTGACTGTGAGTGCCACCGTGTTATATGTTAAAAGGTTTCTTTTAGTGTTTGCACCTTTTACATTCTTAAATTCTCAATGTTCAAAACTTGGGTAGCTTGCTCAAACAGGTACTTGGTATTCGAATTTGAAGACAAATTTCTCACTGTTTTGGAAAGAGAGGCTTCTGCCGCTGCCTCACCCCATACCCTGAAGGACTGGAATTCCGTGTGGAAGATTGTCTGATTTGTTGGAGCCATACATAGGCTTCTCAGAAGATAACCAAGTACCAAATCAAGATATTGAGGACAGCCCTGAATCAAATTTGGAAATCGGATATCATGGTCTTCTACGGGCATGAAGTGGATGATCTTACAAAAGAGTAATGCTCCAGTCGGCATCATATTACATTGGCAAGGTGAGTCCAAATTGATCAAAACATGCCATTTCACCTTGGCTTTGATACTACTTTCCAAAATTTTGACTGCACAAGCACACGCAGAATTGATTGCAGCTAAGTCCAGGAAGGTGTTATATTTTTATTTTCTGAAATTAAGATTATGTTCTCTATATTCGTTTTCTTTTCTTTTTCCATAAGTGAAAATTTCTCCCCTTTATTTTTTGATGACTTAACATTTTATGTAAATTATCAACCTCCTATTATGCATCAAGTTTTGTTGTTAATGCAAATGGTTGGTTTGATATGCTTTTACAGCTCTTTTGTGGGAAATACAGGCAGCTCCCAAAATCTGGGTTGCACTAAAGAAAAAAAAAAAGGTAAATGGTGCTACTGGCTCTTGTGATCTGATACAGAAATTTAATATATTTTACTATTTGAGTAAAAATTGTAGCTAGTTTTAAGATTATAACCAATAAATGCTCTCTAGATATATGGTGTAGTTGGGTGGGTTCAAGGACTTGAGGTGTTCTTCCTGGAGTACTTCGTTTTTTAAACATCTCTCCCCTTTTATAGGACACGTCTGGTGTTGGACGACAATTACCGTACGTAAATATTTGGACTAAAAACCAGATGGGAAAAGTCCCTCTACATTCCATTGTAGAGAGTCCTTTACCATGCTAATTTGATTTTAAATTTTTTATTGATTTAATACACATATCAACTTATTATCGAAATGATGCAAATCTCATAAAACGTCATCTCAAATGATATTTTTTTGAAAAATATCATTTAAAATGATATTTATTCATCCGACTCAGCGTCTATTTAGACTCCTATCATGAAA